>JAQFZG010002012.1:0-18305 GCA_034695465.1 Entomobrya nicoleti
TATGTACTCTCTCATACGATTTGGCCATGTATATATTTATGTATGTACATAATATGAATATTCACTATTTCACTACTGATAGGTCAATAGCTTTAGAATAAAAATTTGTTTCAGTGGCAGTATGCAGTGTAGTTATGTAAACATTCGAAATATCAACGGGGTTTGCTAACAATAAGTAAAAGCTTTCTCAAATGAAATGGAACCACTTATGTACTTCAGTTTAGTCGGAGAATTGAGAAAATATGTAATCCATCACACCAGATTCTCCAAAAACATCGTACCTACGAATCCTTCCATTCCATTTAATTCAACTTGATTTGCAATCTGATACTCTTGGAAAGTAGATCCATTCTGGTGCATAGCTGCCACTTCATCTAATTACTAAAGAATCTTATCCTTTTAGGCGTGTGCACCTGCCTAAATACTATCTCATTTTAATGGAATTTCAACTTACTCAGATTTCTGGTTTTAATTACATACTGTGAAATCGTGCTTTATAGTCTGATAAAAGTAAGAAGCTCAGTCAAAAAGTTTGCGCATACTGACTACTTAAATATCATTAAAACAAACGAAATGTAACAGGCATGAAGGAAAGAATAATGTAAGTAACAAGGATAGATAGATTGTTAATTAAATTGATAAACACGTGTGCATTTTAAAACTTTTTTACAACAAAAACCCATCTAGGGATATATCCAGAGATTTAAATAAGTTCAATGTTTTCATAAGACAGTCTGTGTTCAGACATCAAATTAACCTCCAGGACGTCAAATTTAACGCCTCATTGCTTTAAATAAAAGGTCCTTTTCAATTACATAAATTTTAAAATTTATGATTTCAATTAAAAAATATATCTAGTTTATTCAAAAGAGTTGAAAACTTTTTATTAATATAACTACAGTTCATTTTGTATTTTATCAAATTTGCCCACAATGAAATCTAAATTTGCTACGACAAAAAGTTTATAAAATTAAACTTTAATAGTCTGCAATGAAATCTTTGTTACTCCTCAACAGATTTTGTTACAGATGAGTTGCCAAATTTTTTTTAAATTTTATCTCTGAACACAGACTGTAAGAACTCGACTTTGATGACCACCTACTTGAACTCATAAGAGCTATGTTTGTCATTCTATTTTCTTGTCATTCCAAGAATTCCAGATCGAATTGTTTGTTCCAGATTCTGAAATTAGGATTCCTTAAGTGGATGAAGATTCAGAGAACTCATTTTACATGTCCTCATGAACCCTGAGGATGCCGCTTACTCTTCCTTGCATTATTCGATATGCTGTTATATCGTCACGTTAATGTATTACTTTAACGTTATAGATAATGACCGCGGTTTCAACTACTTCTAAGCTGTAAGCAGTAGGAGAACGTAAACTGACATCCTCTGCTGAAGAACAGCAGATTTTTGACCATTTTTATGATTGTTCCGTGGGCATTCAAATAGCTGTATCTTGAGTACGTGCGTAAGATCATGAACAGACGAGAGTAACACTATCAACATTACTCGTTTGATGTCTGTAATATCTCTCGTTTCTACTTTGTCTCTGTTTCTGACACTTGCGTTGAAACCTGGACAAAAGCGCTTAAAGCATGAGAATGTTGAACAAGACTAGTTGAAAGTTGAAAGCGTATTAGTTAGTTACTAGGTATGTAAGTATTATTAGGTCAGGTCACACGACATAGTCCATCTGATTTGTGAGTTCCAGTTTTCTGTGTTAATTGTAATGAATTTATCGTTTCACACAAACATATTAAACTCTGGTTTTTGGGTATTGGGCAGAAAATATGTCATAATAACATGATGACATAAATTCAATTTTGTTGCAGTAGCACCAAAATCACAGCATACCACTTCCTCGCAATTCCCTTTTTTCGACAGCTGAAATTGATGGAAAGTGACTCCAACAAGAGCAAAATCTCATGGCCATTATCGCTCATTCATTTTCCTTTCATACAAATCATGGAAAACAAAAAAGTTAAATTAAACTTCATTCGAAAACTTCTCCAGGCATTTCAAGGTCAGTCCACATTCTGTCAATTGTAGAGGATTGTCTACGTCTGAGACAAATCAACAAGTTTGTCAACTTAAGATGATGATCACTATATGACACACATGCCAAGTCTTAAAAAGATCCCATCGTAAATCTCTTCTCTTCAAAAAGATGAAAATCCCATTGAAAACGAATAAAATGGAAAGTTTCATGTGCACGCATAAAATGCGCTCTTCTTTTAATTAACTTCTCAAACGTGGAGTGTACACACTCAAGAAATAATTCAAGTTAAGACGTTGTGAGAAAATCCTTTAAAGCAAAATATATACCTGTTACCAATTACATATATAATGTATGTATGTAAGTATAACAGGACAACAGAGGACAAACTACAAATTTAAGTCAGCCAACGGGTACTAAATATATATGTTCGTAGTATTTTGGTAGAGACATGCACAGGTACTTAATATCCCGAATGCAATTTACCTGAAAGAAAATGAGAGGTTTAATTTTCACCTTACCCTCATGCTCATGAGTTCCATCCATTAGCCTTATATTCCCATCTTTTGGTTTTTTCCTCATCAGCTTTCTCACTAGCGATGCTTTCTTGACTCGGTCCTCACGTCGATGTCTGGTTGTGGTGTTGTTGCTGTTATCCTGACTACACGCTGGTTGTGCAATTTCATTTAGTACAAGGTAAACGGCAAATGTGTACACAAAATGTCTTACCAAATACGCCATTCTATCTGCTCGTTGTCCTCAGTAAGTCGTAGCAGAATACGTATATTTTGAAATGTTTTAGCTTTCTAATGCAGATGCAAGGGGAAATCGATTTTCACCGAAAGGACTACACAGTCTATTACTCTTGTAACTCAGATTTTACTTTTTCTCATTAACAAAATCTCGCACATTTTCAAAGTTATTATTTCCTGGTAAATAAATTTGCTCCTGGAAATGATTTAAAACTCGTATAAACCACACATCGAAATCAACCAAAATATCCTGAACGAGTTTCTCTACTTATCTCGCTGATGACGCTTCCGAAATTCGATACCAAATTATCAAGCCTTTGATATATAGTCCATGCAACGAATTTTAATGTATTTCATATTCAACAGAACTGATATCATGGAAGAGAGTGGTTAGTTAGTAGATAAAACACTGCACTTCTGAACGTTTTTGAAGGAACAAAACTGTTTTGGGGAAATGTGACATTAATCACGTTTTAAACAAGTAGCACAATAAAATATCATATTCCTTTTCATCAACTACCTGGATTTGGATCCCAAACAAAGGCATTTGCCTACAATAAGAGCAGAAGGCTTGGAATGGAATAGCGAGGTTTGTATCTCAAAAAGTCCTTTGCTGCTCAGTTCTGTTTCATGAAGATGAAGACTTGATGAGATGAACTAAATTGAAATCGTCGCGTTTGGTGCGATCAAATTATGATCAAAAAGAGTTGACAAGAAAAAAGGCCAACGAATTATCACTTACTTATTATGCATGTGCACATATATATATTGTACATGTTTGTGTAATTTAAGAACAAAATGTAATGACGATGAGAAGCATCATGGGAGATAAATGAAGAGCTGTAGGAGCAGCATGAAGAATTTGGTATTTTTTATGCTGTCTGCTTATACTTATTACCACTTTATAATGAAAAGAAGAATTGTGTTGAAGAGATTTTTTTTAAATAAAAAAGAACGCACTCGTCCTCACTCTTTTATGTATAAAAAGATGCATTTATGTAATAATGTATGGAATGAATGGATTATGGTTTCTAAAAATGAATGAATGATGGAGAAGACGAACTCTATACGGATTACTGACTTTTGATGGTGATGACGTGATGAAGAAAGGATGTGTCTTGTTTAATGATGAAATGCGGCATTTTATTTCCACAATATGAATTTTTTTTACATACATAGATACACATATTATGTATTCGTAAAGCTTGTTAACGAAAATCGAAGTAACTATAATTACAGAGAACGAGGTAAAGAGGTATGAGAAGGAGGAAAGAGACAAGGGCTTCTTGATAATTATCATACTTTAAGAGACCACTTTTACTTTAAGCATCCTCCAAATCCCCTCCAATCAGAAATAAACAAGGCTGACGTACGTGACAGTAGCAGAGCAGAGGAGCAGCAGAGCAGAGCTGTTGTGACTTTGTTGTGATACTTGACGCCGCGGGTGACTGCAAAATGTACAAAAAGTATATGTGTGGCAATGGGTTGAGTGATCATAGGACATCGAAAAAAACGTTCAAGAATACTTTTACGACATGTCATAAGTTCAACCAGGACACGAACACCAAATTGGTAAAATAAAAATCAATAACCCGAATTTATTACTGAATAATGTATGGGGCTTCACAAAATCAAACTGAAATAAAGCATTAAATTAAATTCCATCAAATTATGCGTATTTTTGGTTCAGTCGTTGACATCTCGTAATGAAAAAAACTATTAAAAAATGTCGGCATACGAATGAGTACATATGTGTTTACTGTGGACATAAAGTGCAAGGCAAATTCGGAATGCATTAGCTAAATGATGAATGGTGTGTGTTCCAGACTGAATGCTAAATAATAAAAAACTGTGAACTGTTTTTTTTGCATTATTCCACAATTTTATGCATTATTTTAGTTATTTATGGGTTCAATTCCAACGATATCCGGGCCCTGACCTCGTTTTCGGTAATGAAATGGTAAAATATATAGGTAATTTAATACAAAGAAAACGACAAAAGCTTATATATACGTCGCTATAATATGACGATTTGTGATGACAAGATAATTGTGGATATATACTACTGGCAAAAAATGCACAACTTTCTGGAATCCTAAAATTATGACATGATGAAAGCAACCCAACCAACAATAAGTTGGAAGATTGCATTGAATTTCAAATAAAGTAAAATATTGGTGTTATTTTACAGGCCAACCCGTTACAGGGTCCGTACCTTGACCTGTTTGGTGTGTTGGATACTGGCACAAATACTTAACCTTTAGTGCAGCCACATGATTGTAAAACAAATTTTAATCCAATTTTTTTTAAATCTACTTTTCAGGTCAGACTATACTACTTACTAAATAGTAGCTACGCAGAACTTGCTATGTAGATTTATATCAAGTTTACAAACACGAATATAGCAAGATTTGAAAAAGATTGTTAAGGTAATGAACTATGTAGTGAATGCATGCACAAAAAATCTTTACACAGTTCTCAAATTGAATTATGAGAATTCTCGAGCAATAAAGTTATCATCCATCCATGAATAGATATCTCCGTTGAATTCCCGTCGCTAGTCAGGTGCAGAAGCTGCTTCAAGAACTCTAGCATCGACGACACAGTGCAACTACCATAATTAATGCAATGAAGCTGAAAGCATCTCATTAAAGTAAACGTTAGATATTGTATGAAAAGTGATTTTGAATAGGTATATATTTTCCTGAAATAAGTTTAAATTATTATGAATGTAGCATTTGCCTAAAAGAGGTATTTTCTAAATTTGGTATATTAACATGTCATCAAATATTAATTTAATAAAAACGAATGATGTGGAGAAATGATATTTTTCATAATGTGAGGAGTTTTCTCACTCTATTCATCACAGAATTCATAAAAGTCATAAAAGTCGGGAAATTCCTTGGTGGAATTTTCCATAAACTCAGCATAATAACTGACATTACGAAGAAAAAGAAATGTCTTGTTTCCTCATTTTTTTGCCCCACTTCTTCAAAACTTCTTTTTTGTCGCCTTGGACAAGATTCATTCATCCATGTGTATAATTTTTTATTCGTTCCAGTGACGCCTTTATTGTAATTATGTTATGTTAATATATCATATTATACATGCACATTATGTATGTCTACCAGGTTTTACGACAAAAAAAAGTGTCTTAAAGAACTGTCTATTGAAATAATTATTACGTCGTCTTGCGCTTTGTAATGATCATCAAAGTCAAATGAAAACTTTTTTATTCGCTGGAAAGCCAAACCAAAGGTAACATTTGGTGGCTCTTATGCACCAATATAATATGACAAATTTTTTCCTATACTCGCGTGGGAGAGTACAAGGAAACTATTGAGGTAATATAAGCTGTAATTATAAAACACACGAAGGTAGTATTCTGCAACTAAGCCCCACTTTCGAATTTAGTAGATTCATCAAAAATGAATTCAAGGACGCAAAATAGATGCTATATAAATACACCACAAAATGTAAATGTATGAAACTTAATTTAATTTCAAGATGCAAGCTTAATATGTAATACATACTTATCACGAAAAAAAACGACTTCAATTCTGAAGTTCTTTAGATTAAATTCATTCACACAAATAAGACAAAGAAATGCACAACATGTTTACTATTATTACGCAATTTTTTCCGTGTGGATTCCGGTTGTGGGACCAACTTGCAAGTATGTATGTATTCGTATTTTCCTATTTATATATTGTTCGTAAAGCTACTATTAAATGAAATAGTATTGCACTGATATGATATTGAGTATAGTCGTACATTGATATGATATGAAATATATTCACAAGAAATTTCGGTGTGTGGGATCTGGGACCAGATTTTCGTCTGTTGTCTTTTGTGAGATAACAGGCAAGACAAAGAAAGCCAGAAGCAGAACTGGAAATAAATATAAAGACTTACGTTTAAAGTAAGTATTTTGCTGTCATGGGAATAAATTAGTACAAGTATCGTTGTTTCTTATTTGTAGTTTTTGCCAACATCACTCCTTTTTAACAAGCCGAAAGCAAATATGTAGTACGCACAGCAAAATGCATCTCCCTCAAATTCTGGTACTTTCAACTTTTCAAGTACAAATCACGGAATCACGCCTTATAAGCAAGGTTAAGCATGCAATGCGTTTATGTAATTTTCGTGTCACTTTTCAATGTAATTTATGCAACTACAAGTAGAAATTGTCATGATGAAACATATAAAAAACCATTGTCCTGGACACTTAAATTTTTCCTTGATGCATCTTTGTCCTCAGTCAGTAGATTTCGAGGTTAGTAGCTTGAAACTTGTAAAATACACAATATGTGATAGGTAATATAGGTACATTAGAAGAAAAGGGATGTAAAGGACTGCATTGTATACGCATCTGTTAGCATCCAAAAGTTTGCAAAAAAAAACATTTCCATTGCAATACAGTTCAGCTTCCAGACGGAGGTATTGGAATATTTTGTTTTTGAAATGATTTTGGAACTGCTTTATGAACCATTTCTCAATGACTTAGTGATGATATGGTACGAAATACATGTTTACATTTCTTCGATGGAACAACAAATTATGTAACATTTCAAGAAAATATTCCTTCAAATAATATAATCAATCGTTCCTGGTATGCTTTAAATGAAACTTGTACTTCCAGGAGCTCATGTGACCTAATGCAAAAAAATCTCTACACCACGAAAAAACGTCGTATTTTGCTTGAGCTCAAAAGAAGCACAAAACCATTCTGAAATCTTGCATCATCATATTGTCAAACGTTTTGTAATTCATCTAATCAAAACATTTTTGAGAATTGTTTTCATTTTCGCGCAAATCGTTTTCGCACTAAAAGTTGTTGTGATGGTGTTTACAGCTTCTAGAATTGATACTAAATTGCCTGTGGGATATTTTTCGCACGAAACGCTTTTCGTCCGGAAGTAGAAGTTGACAAACGTAATTCGCCTCTTCGGTTTGTTTCTTTAGCTAGTAAAGTTAACGACGGGGATTTTTAAAAAACGATAGTAGTTTATTTCAAACATTATAATAAGGCTTGGCTACATAATTGTCATTTTTAATCAAAACAATTTATCTTCCCTGTTTACAACATGCAGAGTGAGTGGAGTCAAACGAGACAAAAATGATAAAAAGTTATAATTTAACTTGTCTTAATAAGATGTGAATAGATGTTTTGTTTTACGCTGATTACGTGGCTTTGAATGTTTCAGAAACTTTAGGTATTATAAATTTGAACTGTATGTTAGCTTGACAATATTGTCAGTAGAGAGACAGCAAGGAAGAGCTCATTCCGATGATGCTGTAGAAGTTTTATAAGGATTTTGCATCACATCGTATCAATATGAACGTTACACACATAATCAGATAAAAGATACCATAAGTTTTTTGCAGTCTACATAACATATATACATTATTACACGTAATGCACATTTACATAAATACATACATAACTATACCTATGTATAACTATATAAACTTAGTAATAGTATGTAACGATAACTTAAAATATCAAAAATAATTGTTTGATATGATTTTTGTCATTATTTATGATTTCACAGAATTTCAAGAGTCTCCTTCCTCGTGTAAGTCTATAAAGATTATATCTTACTTAAAATCTAACTTAAAACAAAATATATTACACTGAACATCGACGAAACAAAAGTATTAGTCAATACTTGATTGTAAATATTACACTCAAAAGTATGAAATACTAGACTTTTCTTAAAACTAAATTAAAAAGAGGAACGGAGAGCAAGTTTATTTTGCACAATACTTATATGAATTAATCAGATTGTCAGGAAAAACTTAACAGACTAAATGGAGCTGAATTACAATATTGCTTTGAGGATGAAAATATATGCCTATATTGTCGCTACTACATTCATCACCGTCAAAAATATCATATAAAACTGTCTTCAGTGAAGATATATAATATTGCAGCTTGATTGTTTAGTAATGCCAAAACTTGTCAGGGATTAAAATAAACTGTGGAAAGTTTTATGTAGATAGTTAATAAAACTAAGTGCAAAGTAACCAAAATAAACTCAAACTATTAAAAGCTTCGACAGAGTAGAAATGTTAGTTAATAGCGTGTAAAGTTGTTAAAGCATGAAAGACAAAACGTTATTCTATATTGCATCCCAGGAAGGGTACTACTGCCGAGTCTTACATTCAACTTTATGTATCCTGACATTACTAATAACAGGTTTAAAAATTTAAAAAAAAACCTAGAATGTGGTCGATAGACGGACAGTTGAATGAAAGGGAGATGAAATTGAAAATTTGAATTAGCTTCAAGATTTGAATAGCCAATTGTGAGGCCCATGCATGGAAATTTGCCAATGGTCGACATAAGAAACGTTTGTTTGGAAAATTGATGCTTTGATACATGAAAACGTTTTAGCATATTCAGTATTTAAAATCCCATAGAGACAAGCATATTATCAGTATTATCAACTTGTACATTATTTTTCTCAGAAGCCTAATATTTATTCTGGAAGCTTTAAATGTTCGAGTGTTGCTGTTTCTTCCAGGTGCCTAATTTATATTTTTAAGTTACTTAAAATGACGGTTTATATATAAGTAGCTTAAGAATATCTCAAATTGAACTGATCTGATCATCAAATAATGACAGCAAACTTGTCCACTTTTTTAAAGCTCATTATATTTGGCATTAACAAAACACAATAAAAAATCGATACGAAAAAACTCCAAATAATGTAACATGATTCTCATATCACGGAAAAATCGACAGGTAGCGTACAATTGTGCACAGATTTCAATCTTCAAAAACATTGATTCTATCCGAATGCCTACTTCTCATAAATATAATATGTTCCATTTTATCTCCATACCACCTACACACTCTTTTTTTTTGCTGCATGAAAGATTCATGGTATATTTAAGCTAATAGTCTGTCAAGTCCATAAAAAATGGCAGAAAACTAAGAAGAGATTTTTTTTATCAAATATAACTTTTCAATAGTCGAACGTACAAAATTGTACATTAACCTTATGTATAGTAATTACATTTTTAGAAAGTAGTTTGTATTATGTTTTGTTGTACAGAAAAATAGTTTTCATGAAACACAACAGTGGCAATGTTGATGGCAACTGGTATATTCCTTCTCAATTTCCCTTTTTCCCATTAAAACTAAAAAACAAAGGCTGAAATCTGAACAAAGGCTAACACTCCAATCAATCCGCAGCTCCACTTCAAAGAAGTTGCTGTATTACATCCATCCGTGGAACAGGAGCAAGTTCGTTTGATTCCAGCAACACCTTCAATAATAACCTCAGTTTCCTCACAACCATCAACAAGATCTCTCCCCTGACGGTAGCCAGCTTGAATTGGAAATCCACATTTCCTTTCCACCCAAGGACGGTTAACTGTGAATTTGTACACGTTACACATTAATGATCTCTTCCATACGTCATCTTTCTACTTTTTAAAAATAACACACAAAGTATTTTTATTTTTTATTGCTCTTTTCCACACTTACATCTGTTATACCGATCATTTTGAGTTCTTATTGGAGGATTTATAAACATAGTAACTTCTTTGAGACATGTCGTTGGTGGGGCATTGAGCACACGATCCCTATACTCCTGATCCCGATCCCGATCACCACGCCAATAAGAGGACGATGACGGGGACAAAGGTGAGGTTCCACATGTTGTTAAATTCACATTACCAATGTAATCTTCTTCACATCCATTGTCTTTCCAAGAATAGCAGATGTAGCAGTCTGTGCCTCCTTTTTTTATTGTTTTGCATTTACACAAAATTGGAATGGAAAAAAACATAAATTATAATAAGAGTAGAAATTCAATACAATTTGCATGTATATTTTAATTATAGCTGAGGTTTTTCGTGGAAAGCACGATAACTCTCCATTTTGTGTTTTTTTGCTTAGTTACATATATTCTATTCTTCATATATAATAAAGTCTTCTTTCTACTTACCTGTCAATTCCACATAATAGCAGCAAAGAAATCCCAAAGTAGCGATGATGTAAAACTGTATTTTTCCCATTTTCCTTAGTTCGTTGTTCCTCTCTCGTTGCCTGCAGCTCTCTTGTTTCTTTTCTTCTTTCTCCTCCTGTTCTTCTGCTCCAATTGAATTACCAACTTTCTTTTCCTTTTTTCTACCTGTGCACTTTTTTTTGTTAACTGGAACAACAAAGACTCTCTGCTTATACGTTATTCACTCCTTTCAAAAAATGAATGCAAGTGCTGATCTTCCTTTCTTTTCCAGTGTTTTCTTTTTCTTGTTTGTTCGCTTTTCTCAGAATATGAAAAAAAATCCTTTCAACTGCTCATGATTTTTGCGTGCTGTTTTCTAGCTGAATACAAGAGAAAGAAACAGGAAAAAACAAGATCAATTATAAATACAAATGTCGAAAAAAGACAAAATCAATACTTGTCGAAAAGAAGACGGGGGTCGTGTGTGTCGTGGAAGAAAAGTGAATTTCCCCATTAACACACACCTGGTCGTGGTGGTGGTGTGCTAGTGGAAAAAGTGGCATGTAAATGAAATGCTTCACCTTTGTCCTGACATGCATGCATTCAATTCAGCGTGCATGCAATATGGTTTTCATGCGCTATGTGCTCTGTCTCTGTGGTGTAAATAGTGAATACTATTGTTATAATGGATGATGATGTTCTAAAGGCAAGACAAATGTAACAAAAGGCAAATATGTTTTGTATTCATGTAACCAGCGGACCTTACCTATTTTAAAATGCAAACAGTGTAGATGTACGTGAATGATTTTGTGATGCGATATGACTATATGACGATGCTCGTGTTTTATCGATTTCTGCTTATGAAAAAAACGAATATGAAAAACGAGGAAAGTATTAAACAAAATATAGAACGCTGGAGAGTGTCTGAAAGA
The DNA here is from genome assembly GCA_034695465.1 of Entomobrya nicoleti. Lineage (NCBI taxonomy): Eukaryota > Metazoa > Arthropoda > Collembola > Entomobryomorpha > Entomobryidae > Entomobrya > Entomobrya nicoleti. The sequence continues at coordinate 11,645 of JAQFZG010002012.1, forward strand.
TGATTAAATAGTTCTGTTCGACTGACTTATATACTTTGAAGGTTGTTATTGCTTTGTGTAAAACTGGAAGCTGCAAGTTTTGGTATGGAAATTAATATCTAGACTCGCAATCTCACAATCAAAAAAAAAGATTGCATAGCAAAAATTAATGAGCATGCATAAATATAATTTCCTAATGCGGAAAAATAAATAAAAAACCTCGGTGTTTTAACTACAAGGTACGAACTATTCAGAAAATTCGTGGTAATATTTATCGCAATGTTATTTGTAATACACACACAATTCTCTTCTCGTAATCAACTTTAGTTATATTAAAAGTAAAAAAAAGTTTTACTTAGCTACCTATGCGTATATACCTACATAACTAGTCATGCAATTCACAGTTCGTCAACAGAATTTTTACAATGCTGCAAAGCGTGGAACGATTTGATGAATGAAAACATAACATGTTGACTCACTACGATGTTGAGAGAATCGTAATTATTGTTTTTGCGCGTTAGTTTACAAACAGCAAATTCAACATAGCCAACCAAGTCAAGTGAAATCGCACAAGAAGGACAAAAATACCTAATTTGCATACAAAGAGCATGCGCGTTAAAATAAAATGTTCTGGTTTGTAGTAAAATTACTCTGATGTGTTTGTATGCATAGATGTATGAAATATTTACCAATAAAACTTTGTTGAGCTTGTATTATTGTTGCGGTTTACTTTTAAGATGAAGATGCACCAACTAAATTATACAGTTTACATTTAATCCAATTGAGTATAGCTTAGTTTATAGTATGAACAATGCCTAAATTAGCTATAAAATATTGATTCACAATAGAACTATATACTTTTCATTGTTAAAGTTATTAAACTGCAATTAAACTAAAATATAGCTGTATATTTAACTTACTGTAAAGTCAGCGTTATATGAATTGTATGTCGTTTCCCGTGTGAATTTCCTGTAGCAGTCGAAAAAGGGTAAACAAGGTGATATATATGTATTTATAATATAACTGAGAATAACGATAATGTCACCTTCCCTCTTGAAGAGAGGCTGTTAAAATGGTAATGAGTAATCACTACTTCTACGATTTTTTCTGCACACTCGTCTGCATTAAAAAGGAATGCTTTTAACAAGGATACATTGTCGTCTTGTATACACCTTTTACAATTTTTATTGTATAATCATCGGTTAATGTTAGGACAATCGGTGATACGTGAAAACCCAAGTAGGATACTAAGTTTATAAGCATGCATCATACATATACCTAGATGCTATAGATGAGTGCCTACTTACACTTGTTATGTTCACATTATAAGTTCATTGTTAAAAAAGAATAAAAGAATCCACACAAAGTTGTATATACATTTTGCATAAATGGGATGGATAGTTGAAATAATCGTCAAATTTACACCAACTTGCTGCTGCTTTACCCCTACAAATATTCTTATAAAGTTATGACTCATCTATTACATAAGAACCCACAAAGTAGTAACACAACAGCCATATCAGGTAGAAAAAATGGTGAACTCAACAGACAAAACAAAATACCTTGATGATATAATACACTGTATATATGCACATAGACCTGAAAAATGAAACGTCAGAGGCTGTTAGGGAATATATATGTATAGTGATAGTGATGAGTAAACGTGTAGTTGTACTTATCAACTGAAAAAAAGAAGACTTTTGCTTCTTTCATTATTTGACTGTTAATGACGAGGGAGCCCACTTTACAATTCAATCTCACTCACTTGTATTTCCAACCCTTTCCACTACCAAAAGGTATATAAGTTTAGGGCAATGCATACAGTGTGAAATAATAATATGAAATGTGTGTATGTTTTGGAGGAATACAACAACAGGTTGTATAGCAGGTAACAATGTAGTGTATGTGGATATGTAGTGCATTGTTATAAACCTACAACAGGTAGACTTTCAAGGCCATGAAGCAAAATAATAAACAAAATATCTGTATGTTGTATGATTGTTTGTGGGACAAACTGTCACACTTGAGCTAGGATATCTACATAAAATGTTTACGTGCAGGATATATAGTGGAATTTTTTTCTAACAATGTGCATCACACAATCGCACTATTTTCAATCGAATTACATAATATAAATTGAATGACAATGTTATGGATTAGTGGCGTGCCTGCGATTTTTTTAGCCTGTATATTCATTGGTTAAGTTGAAGTTCAAAAACTAACGATGTTGAAAGTTGACACGAGAGATGTATGGAAAATTTCACACAATACAAAACTAAATTTATAGCACACACGTGTTGTTAAAAAAATACAATTTAAAATCTGTTTAGTACCTAGTATACTGCATATATTATTTACTTGATGCAAAAATAATAATAATAAATCACGTGGGCATCCGAAAACACTTCAACTAAACAAAAAAAAATGTGGGTATTAGTCATTCGATAATATCTTACATACTAGTTTTATGCAGATATGAAACTACCCTTTACCCTTGCTTGATAATTATTACTTGCAATTAAATTGTTAAGTGTCAATAAAACTCGGAATTAGTCACTCGTAATTGTAAATTTGACCCTTTTTTACGTGAGTCACAACTCAAAACTTTGGTACATCAAAAATAGAATTGACAATTTACCTTGTTTGAAAAAAGTTTCTCGTATAAACTTCAGTAGAAACATGTTGAGCTTTACCAGCTCGTGATAATTATCCCTCACTTCATGCGAAAAAATAATATAAATGATTAGGGGATAAACCAGAAGTACAGTCTTCAGTTAGATTCAGTTATTTGTACGGGCGTGTGGGTGGATGCTATAAACGAGGAAGAATGGAAGCTCTCTTTGCTTAGCAATTTGACATTAGCTATTCAGATGCAAAATCGTTTCCGGATGTACCTTTTTAAATCTTTTCAAATAACAGTTTAAATTCACACACATTCATGTATGTATTTGAGGACACAAGAATAGATTTTTTTTAAATGGGCTACATATTTTTCCAGTGTCACGTCTCGGCAAGATTGTAGAATCTATCATGTAACATCACGGACAAGGCTTAATTTCCCCCGTGGAACATTTGCTTGTTATCATTTGTCATACAGACACTCCTGAGCCTTTGTGCTCTTTAAACCGATTTTGCTTTAGAAGTAGCCTCTCATCATGCCCCGCTATTGTTATGTCGAATTCTGTAGATATTATCTTGTCTAATAAAAGACTCATCCTAACATAACGGAAGTTTGCCAGGATTTGCCTGCCTCATTGAATCCCTATGCCCTATACATAACAGCATTGCGAATTTTTAAGTAGGAATATTTCAAATCATAGATCTAATCCGTACAGCTTTTATTTGCATAGATGATTCTATTCAGAATAGTTTATTCCAAGCTGGAACTATACAATAAGCCGGAATTTAAAATAATCTCTTTCAACCTTTCACCTTTCTATGTTGTATTGTTGCCCTACAAAAATGTCGTATCCATCCTGCTTTGTAACGATTTTGTAATGATTTTATGCAACTTGCTGATACGAAATAATCTATAGTGCTACACAAGTTTAGCATCTCACTGGAACATGCCTCCAACATTTGTTGTTCTGTGCACAACACTTTTAAAATGTTTTCAGTTTAAGTGTACGTCAAACTGAGCTTCGCCAATTATGAGTGTGGCTGTTTATAGTGAACACACAATGCACGTAAATTATTTTCTTAATTGCCATCCTGTATCATTTTTTAAACGCATCAGAGTTTTTAAACGTATTTAAAAAACCCCACATATAAATTTAGTGCACATTTTGTGCATAATATTTATTAATACGTACAACCACTGAAATTGATGAGTTACAACCTAACTACAACACAACGCAACAAGGTAAACATTAGTTAATAAATGTATGTAGGGAGGCTTAGGTCAGGTCATCATGAATATTCGGCCATTTTAAGTTCTCGATGGCCATCTTTTTGTAACTGCATTTTGATGAATGTTTTCACGGTGGATGGAAGTAAAGATACTTTGGCAGTCTTGTCATAAGCTGGAAAAACGTACAGTAAAATGTTCTGTGATAACCAACACCGGTCTGGTATCTGGCTCTTGAGACACCTATGGAAGCCTACGGGAAATACATCCCCGCTTTAGAAGGCTATCCCAACGTGAAAGCTGGGAATGCAAGTCCAAGTCAAATAAGTCTCGTTGTGAACACATGCATTCCTGCATTTGTACCAGAGGACAAAGAATGAAACCGTGGTCACATCATATTATTAGTATAGTACAACAAATCATCGTGCCGTGCCACCACCACCACCGGGCCTGACTTATGAAAACGCTACTGTTTTTTTTATCTCAAATGGTTTTTATAACACTTAAGTTTTGAACTTGGTCCGTACAAAATTTTCCAGTGATTTTATGCTACTAATGCTACGAAGTTAAATATTCGAGTTCTTAACAGTAATTACAAATATCTTGAAGACTAAATAAAACTTTCTACAATTTACAGATGCTTTTCCTTCAGTTCAATATTAAAAACCAAGTTAATGTTTTTATGAATTATCAAAATGATCACAATATACTTTGCCGTGTGTTCATGATTTTTCTAAACTACAATTTACATCAAGTCTTAACACTACAAAATAAAATTTCAAAAGGAAATATAGGATTAAATGGTTTTTTATTTCTTTTAAACAACGGCGATTCACATATAATAAATAAATATTACATTTAACATAATTGAGTATTAAAGATTGTACAATTTTGACTGTTAAGTTGGAGCATCTATATTTTGTTTTTTCCTACAAACTATCACTAACATATTGTATTGGCTGGTTGAATTAAATGACTGTATTTGGTAATGTTGGTAACTTATATCTTTCTTTCGGGTTTACCATGGATTACTGTACTGAACATGTATAAAAGTAATTGAGTTGCTAATATATTTTTACTTATACCGATTAAATATGACTTCACGCGAGCTGCTTTAGTATTCTTGATTCGCGAGTATAAACTACTTTGTAAGGTTTTTAAAGTTTTGATTTACAACGATTAGTGGTATTATAACGGTACTTAGACACAATAACTGACTAGATGATACCGGATTAGATTCATTCATTTGCTGGCTTTCAATTGCTTTTCAATCCCTTTAGTTCCCTCAAAGATGACTCCACTCATCAGCGCTACAACAGTAAATCCTTGAGCCATAATTCTGGCTCTCATCATCATCTGCGAATCACGACCCCGCCCCTGGCGCATGCACCACAAGCCATAGGTCAGCGCTCCAAGAGTTGCCAATGCCCCTGAAAATACAAAAATGTCACATTATAATCAGCGTCATTTGTCAGGACCCCACGTTTAAGTAGAGATTTTTAATAACGATTAAAATTCACTCACCAATAGGAACGAAAGGGTTCTCTTTGATCTTCCGGATCAATTTGGAGGCTGGGGCCTCTGAGTAAGCGGCTGGACCAAGGGTTTGCTCCCTAAACCGAAGCCATTCCATTTCAGCACTCAACTCTGCGTCATTGGCTGCTAACTGTTCCGAGGCATTGTTCATTGGAGTAACAGACTTTACATTGTTGGGACGCCCGTTCTTGACAACCGGAACCCCCCTGTAACAAATAAATAATTATAATTAAACAGTGTTTCAAATGACTGATATAAAATACGTTATTTTCCTATTTTAGTTCTTATTTATACCATAGCATTTTATATAGCATCACAATTGTAGCCCCCATCTTTAGCAAACACACTACTAAAGTCCACAGATGATTAGTTAATCACACTAATATTCAAATATTTACAATTCCAGGACTAGTATTATCAAAATTATGATTCAACAAGCCTCAACCCACAACAAGAGAAGAGTGAGCAGTGAACGAAATGTCAAAAGTCACCTGTCACCGTTCTCTCGTTATAGCATGCTAACATCACTTGCTTACAGCTGCTTGCCGATTGGGTGAGATTTTGAAATTCGAAAAGGAAGAGAACAAGTGTCAACAAGTCCAATGACCTCTTATTATATAATGCTTACCTATTAAGCTGTCTGGCCACATACTCCCAAGCAGATGATCATACACGCTCGTAGCTTATCACATCATGTGTCACTTATACAAAATTTAAAAAATGGTAACTGCACTTAAACCTCAAATTCGAATAACTTAACTTTTCGTAATTACTTTCTAGATATTTTCAGATTTAATTACTTTTCATTTCAGGTAATTATATTACAACCTTAATGCTAAATTAGACACATGGCCTATATGGTTACCATGCACTGCTCTGTGAACTTCTCCCGACCAACTGGTTTCATTGCTATTATTCAATCAACAGCAGATCAGTTGGAAGCATGTTTTGAAGATGTACCAGCGCTTCAAATCACATGGCATGGCGCAAACCAAGTTCTCCAGTAAGCTCAACCACAAGTACAAGCTTTTTAGAGCCACCAAAAAGCAACAGCAACAAAGCAACAGGCACGCCATATTACCTTGCCATTTTCATTTCGCTGGCCAGAGATGGTATCAAGATTGTCATAGATGACCAATTTATTAAGTGCCAGAATGGTACTTTATAGGATCGATGGATGATAGGGAGAGAAGTAGTCTGTCTGTCGGTCTGTCGGTCTGTCTGTCTGTCTGTCTGTGGACACGATATCTTCCAAACGGTTCAACCGATTTACATGAAACTTGGTGGACACATTCCTAT
>JAQFZG010002013.1:0-18304 GCA_034695465.1 Entomobrya nicoleti
GCTGAACATATCAATGGTGTCAGAAAATATGCATAATTGAATCTAACATTATCTGTTTAAATAACATTTCCTATAAAATATACTTCGAGTTATCCATAATTAATAGATATGGAACTGCGCTGCAAAGTTACTTAACATCATAATTAAATCGTGAATTACTATTCAAGTATTATAATACTCAAATTGATTTAATCGTTAGTATGAATACCCATAATTTTGTGTCATCATTTTCAAACTACTGCCCATGAAGACCCGAGACTTGGCATATAATATTTTCTCGATATGGGTAATACTTGCTGGAAATATGTAGCAAATCGGCACCAACCACATAAAGGTGCCTCCTCGTTAGTACGTTTCCACAATTTTACTGTCTCCTGGTTGAACAAGCTAATTTTATAACATATGGAAGCTACGAATGTAGTTATATCCAATGAGGCTAAAATAATATTATTGCAAAATAATTTGCTCGATGTATATTATTTCCTCAACTACACCAATTTTACAACAGAAATTATTTGGCTTCTGTTCGTTATAGTTTTAGTTAAATGGATATTTTGAATAAATGTTGTATCATCATCATATTTGTTTAAAGAAATACCAATCAAATTAGGGTTTTATTGATTGGATATGTAAAAGTTTCGTAATAAAATAAATTTTATTTTTAACTTTGAAAACTTAACTAAGCTAACTAACTAAATTTAAAAGAATTCAAGTAATTATGCAAAATATTTTGTAAGTTTCGACAAAAATGCATATCAATTGCTATTCGGATCATTATCATTTGTCATTGCTGTCAAATATATTCATTTGATATTGTAATCAGGGAACTTTTTCAGAATTTAAAATTGACACCCTTGTTATTACATTAAAGTTTCTTATTAGATCTTCATGCACATTATCCCTAATATCATAACATATTACATTACATCTAATTAAGTAATATAAGAGCATTTATAGTATGGTTGACAATAGTAGAATAATAATTAAGTTTGGTATTCTTTTCAAACTTTGTCTGTGCATAGTGAATTGAAAGAGGAAACTGTCCATTGACTCTTTTCCTCCAATATTTTCTCTTAGCAGAAGTGGAAAACATTAACACTTCGAAACTCCACTTATAAATAATATCATTACTCTTACTATTGCAATTGCTTGCGAGGGGCACCGACTGGCTGATAACACCATAACAAATTACTGAAATGAGCAATATCATAATGTAAAAATCAATTGGAACTATACCCCAACCTTTCAGAATAACCCAGTTAGTGAAAGCAAGAATTATAACACCAATTCCCATGAGTGATCCCATAATAATTGCAATTACATTCGATCCAATTTGATTCAAGTAGTTAAGTTGGTCGTACAAACGTAATGTGGTATTCATCAGGGGTCGCTCCCTAATTGAGTCCAAATGGCTACTAAACAAATTACACATTGTCGTAACTGGAACTAAAACTAATATGTAAATTCTTGTTGCCTCTAATGTACACCATTGTGTTAAAATGTAGCATATAAAGTAGCTAGTATACTTAAAACGAGGGTCCTCCATAAAACTCGAATAAAATACATTCATCGTTTGAGTGAATGGGTCAAGACCAGCTAAAACTCCAAATGGGGCAAGGAATATGCCAACTGAAAAGAGAATCACTATAAGAGACCCCGCAAAAAGGCCACAAGTATCCAATTGTAGTCCTTTTTGGAAAGCAAGCAGTTCTAAAATTGAAATAATGGTATATTATGTAATTGAAATATAGTTCGGGTTTTTTTTTTAATTACCTTGTTTAAGAAGATTGGCTATTGGCATGTCCTCTACAGGATTACTTCTATAGAACCAACTGAATTTTAAGAAACGGTTGTTTGATTGGAACAGTGTGTTATAAAATTGTATCATTAGGGTATGGGAACAAGTTAGTATTATCCCAGAAAGAACAAGACACAGTACGACTGTGCCACCTATTGCAATATTTACTAGTATTTTGTACATTTTCAGCTCAATTGATCTTAAAACGACTGCCTGTAATACAAGACTAAGGTAAAGTAATAGAGCTAGTAGCAAAACAAATAATATCATGGTAACCCTTTTGCAATGTTTTTGTAAAACAAACTTTTCTGATTTCGGTATCATTTTCACTGGAAATGGATACCTTAACAAAGTATCGTAAACTAAATTATTCAGTTCCCAAGCTTTCCAGAATAATGTAGTTGCCATGGTTTAGTTGAATCCCTTTCAACTCGCAGTTCGGCAACGCGTTTTTTAAATTTAATGAAATTAATATTTGGGTTGGGCTGCTTTCTAGAGAGCTTGGTATTTTTAAATGTATATGACAAGTTCACTAATAACGATCGTAGTACATAAATATTCCTTCACTTAAATGCACACACGTTAATCACACTATAAATGTACTTCTGCTTGTTTTAACAAAAGAAGGTTTGCTACAAATGTAGGAATGGACTTACGAACTTAAGCTGTTATCAATCAACGCTTCGCTTAAAATATCGACAATTCAGAGGAATTGAATCCCGACAAAACTAGAGATAAGCGTAATTTGCAGTCATTTTTAGTTAAAATAACTCCTCAATAAACAATTGAATTTTCCCAAAAATGTTAAAAAGCCAAGCATAATGATACATGATGATTTTTTTGCGTTGAGTATAAAATTGTTTTAGGCTGCTATTGAATCCATATTGGAAAACATCGAAATACGCTTGCAAAAACTTCACTACACAATCGGTGCTCATGTAGTCTGCTTCGTATATTTTTCACCCTTGTAACTTTGATTTTTAATTTATTTTTTGATTGGCATTTTAAACTGTTTCTCGATATTGTGAAAAGCAATCCTATCTTCGTTTGTATCAATAATTAAACTTTTAATGGGTTCAAATTTCTACTAACTCCGTTTAATATTATTCAACAAATTTCCATTTAAAGACAAATGGGAAGTTAGTGGCTGCTAATCATTTTTTTTCTAATTGGCGTTTTAAAGTATTTATTATTGGTCAATAATTGGATTTTTTGATAAGTTCAAATTTCAACTAAATCCATCTAGCACTACCCAAGACATTTCCATTTAAATACAAATTTTATTGAACATTGGAAGAAAATGAGAACTGGGAAGGTTTCAGAAATCCGAGCTATTTTGATACTAGGTGCCGCCTTAATACTTCAAAATGTCAAGAAAACTTATTAGTAAAACAACTTCGATTCACGTTTTCAGAAATAATTCATTAACTACAGAATACTCTTTCCACGATTAGGTTGATTTTACTTTGAAGTTTGAACATACAAACCGTGGGTTATAGGATACTTGTTATTTAATAGGTGCTAAAATCATTTATTTTTGATGCCAGAGTAAGTTAGAAAAATGTAAGTTAAAGTAAGGAAAGTAGCAGAGACATTGAGCGGACAGAAATGTAAAAAAGTGGAGACGAAGATTGTCAAACGATAGAAAACAAATTTACGTTAACATTTAAATTGTTTTTAATTTTTTGAAGTAAATATAAAGCTTTATTTTATATACTTCACCAAATCAAGTATACAACAAAAGTATATTTTATAATAGTAATATTATATTCAAGGGAATATATGTGCTTTGTCAACCACGCCGAATCATCTCTATATAATAATTAGTAACACTAAAAATTGTAATGGTAAGTTATCCCTTTCATCAAACAATCTAAAACAAGCACGCTTTAACGCGAACTTCAAATAGTTTCAAATTTATTACCACTATAAAAAAAACTGATTTTAGCTGTTCTAATATTAATATTCATAAACCCTTCTAAAAGTTTCATAATGACGTCAAAAAGAAATGGTTAAATATAATCGAATTCCCATATTACTACAGAACTTCACAAAGACCTCAATGGGAGTTCTATGTTTGCAAGTGACACTTATCTAAGACATTAACAGAATATTTATAGTAAGATCATTTGCGAATCCTAAACAAACCAATGGCGTCAACGAATCTACATAATTCAAGGACCCAAATTTAACCTTCAAGACGCTAAAAGATTTATATATCATTTCCTTTCTCTTCATTTCAAATCTTCGTATTTTACCGCGACAAAACTGCATTCGTGCATTTATCTTCAAATCCTCTTTTGCCTTTTTGGAAAATTTCCATAAATTCGCCATTCCGCCTAGAATAAATACTATGATCGACACACAGTTAAACACAATCCCGATACAAAATCCAGCTAGCATCCAAGAGGTAAGACTTGTCAAGCCATTCACTAATAATTTAATTAAAGTGCATGTCATTACCGCCAATCCAGGAATGGATACAAGTAGCAGATTCCCCGTCACTCCATACATTTGTATTTCATTCATTAAAAGTGTCAGAAGTTGAATTCGTCTGTAAATCAAGGTTACTTTCCATGTGTCGAATTTAATATCAAGTGAAACTTTCCGAAAAGCTTGTACATAATTTACTAGACTACATGTACCGAGTATTGCCATAACGATAACGCTGAACAAGTACAATGCGCAAAGTACTGCCCATAGCCAAGTGTTTCCCAAAAATACAACCATTTTTATTAGAAATCCAATGAATGAAAAGTAATTTAACCGAGTTACCGAATGACATTCTTCTAAAATCCAAAATCCAGCCAGTGAAGGTTTGCATGGTTGCATCCAATGAGCTCCAAACACAATTACAAAAGGCAAAAGAAGCGTTGAATAAAAGTAAATGTATATGAATTTTAGTAAAACATATTGAATGAAACTTATATTTCCTGTTTCACTATTCCAAGTTTCTAAAATATTTACGTAGTCAGCGTAAAATTTTAGATTCCCATTAAAATAGTTTATTAGTGGGGCTGCGTGCCTTTCATAAGTCCAAATGAAGAATAAGGTTGTTACCATGCCAAGGATTGTGATAGCACATATCAACTGATCAAAAAGAGAATATTTTTTGAGAACAAACAGAGCTTGCAACACAATGATCAATGTAAGAACCAATGTAATATATCTACTGATTGGGTATTCCCTCAATTTTTTTAAGGGACGAGTAAGCTTTTTGGATTTTCGATCCCATTTAAATGGCCCAATGTTTAAAAATTCTATAAAATAAATGCTACTTTTAACAAGTTTAAAATGCTGTTGAAGCATTGTGGAAAGTTGTGTGGAATTCGGTCTATGAGTTAATGACTTGACAAATGCTCAAAGGCAAATAAGAATAAATTATTACAAAAAAAATGAGATAGCAAATACAGCTTATAGAAAAAACGTTTATAGCTTGACTAAATAATTATATAATATTTACAAGTGGAAAAGACAAAATATTACATGATAATAGCATTCGCCGGCCTTTCAGTGTAGACATATCGACGACAGTTTTGCTCGCTTTGTTTTTTCTGAATAGCGTTTCGTAAGTTATTACTGGGCTGATCAAATATTCAATAAATAATTTACATTTTATATATCGCCTCATGAAACTATATAGCTTTGATGATAGACATTTCGAAAATTTCAAGCGATCGAGAAACTGCGTGTCTTGGTTTCAATCAAGATGTCAATTAATTATACTCAAGTTGAAATCCAGGACTTATATTCTGGTTGAAAAACATTTTATTTAAAATATGAGTTAAGTCATATATAATTTATACGCCTAGAACCACATCACAAAATTATTCAACATAAAAATAAAACCAAGAGTTACATAGGTAGTTTTTGGTCAGCAACTTAGAGCTTAACATTTTAAAAAATACCTGTCGGATATTTTGAAGCCTGACGTAACACAATTTGATGTAATCATCACTACAGATACCTGTCTAACAATCAAATGTGCTTGTCGAAAACTCCGAATTCGAAAATTGTGATTCATTAATTTATTAAATAGTACGCTTGCAAATATGGGATATATTTGTAAACTACATATTTATACCTTAAAGTAATAACGTCGTGTAAAGTTATGGATTCAAATCAGATATTACGCAAATGTTTAATTAAATAGCTCGATAATTTTCGCCACTCGAAAGCATCAAATTCTAGTAGTAGATCTTCTCAAAAAGTAAATGATTGAAAATAAAGTATTTGCAGAAAATCCATTCTAATTCAGTTAAGTATACATATATGAAACTTCTACAGTTTTTAGATTTTATTAGTATTTTTAACTATTTTATTTATCAATACATGTCCAACAATACGATAATATTAAACACATTTAAACTATATTTGTTATATACTTACCAATCAATACATATATAAGCGATTAAAACTGAAAATAACCTTTTAATAAATATGACCACAAATTCATTTATACTCAGATATATCACATAAACTATTGCTGGTTAAATAATATCTCGTCAAACCAGCATATCATAGCATAATTCAATTTAAATAATGAAAGCAATTTAATGTTTGGCTTATTGGCTTTAATAACAAAAAGAGTGGCCTTGGGTTCATGAAATTATTGATGCAAATAAGTCCACTCCCCAATATATTTTTAGCTCTTACTTGACAAAAAAGTAAACACATCAATAAACCAAATTTCGACTAAAATATGATTTAAATGTCAACAGTCAAAATTCAATAAGCGGTTAGACCAAGCTTAAGCAATCGTGGAAAATCCACACTCATATTAAGATCACAACTAGTTTGCATGATTTCCATAACGTAATTTGATTTAGTTTCATTTGTTAATTTTATAAAATAACCACAACTCACTCGGATTGGCGCCAAAGATCTTATTTTCGATGCCTTTAAGCAACATCGCTTTAAACTACATCCTTTCCAAGCGAATATAGCGGCACTAGTTTTCTCGTGACTATCCGTACCATATGGTAAAGTAACATAAATGATTAACAATGTCACGATGTGCACCACCACAAACAATATATATACAAACCAAGGAACCACATCCCACAATTGAATGATAGCTACATTTGAAAAAACCGCTATCATAAACCCAACAAACATTAAACATCCAATCTCTTTGTTCATTAACTCTATTAAGGTTTGTACAACCAATTGACAATATGTGTACTTGACAAATTTTTGTTTCGAAAGGATAGGGTCTTGAATATTACATGTGATATCGTTTATAATAAGTGTGAGATATTCGATATATACAGCCACTCCCAAAATAAATATGAGGAAAAATGCTGCCAAAAATCTACAAATTTCAAATGATACCCAAACTCCAAATAATATTTTGATGGGAAGGTGAACAAAAAGGAAGGTGTGTAGTGGATATTGTTCGAGCCATTCTAAAGGTGTGACATCATCCAAAATTTCTTGCCATGGATCTAGTGATCCTTCCAGTACAATAAACGGAAATAATCCAGGAATCAACCAGCACATTAAAACGATTCCTTTTAGTAGTAGACCTAAAATTTTGTGGTAGAGTTCCAGGTCTAATTTTTTTCCGGAATATTTAATTTGTCTGTATGTCTCAGCCAAGTGAAGATCCATGAGTGTGTTTACTCCAAGAACGTGCTCGTGACGATGCTTGTAATGAACATGACATGAGTATAGGACCAGTAAGCAAATTGTAAATGTGGCTATAGAACCAATGATTTGATTGACTGAAATATAATGAGGATTTATGCACCATTTGGTAATATTGTAGATGGAAGCACAAAATGTGATAAGGATGATATTAATAATAATACTGAGACGCCAAAATAGAAGTTTTAAAGGGGATTTTTCTACGCAGAGTTTGTAAGATTTCAAGTCAATAACAAATATGTATGGGGTTGTAAAGCTGTAAAGGTTGTTATATAGTTTGAAGCTATCCCATATCCAGGATTGGTACTGTAGGTGAGCCATGATTACTGATTACTATTGAACGACTTGTTGTTGGTCAACATCCATATATTTCAGATTCCAGGAAATTGAAGTAGACTTTTAAGATGTTTTATTAAATAGCTTCTCTTAATAACTCGAATTAGGTAGTGTTTGTTGTTATGTGATATGGTGCGTGTATGAAGTAACGTTTTAATACAATGCACTTGAAGTTTTCAATTTACTGTTGTAAATTCTTTTTTACTGCCGAACTGATTCACGGAAAACGTTTTGATTAAAACTAGAGCAGATTCGTTGGAAAAAACTTGTTTTGAATTTGGTTCTGGCGCTGAAACTTTTTGGGTGCTAGAAATACAAAAATCCGTTCCGTAAAATAAGGGGTCTAGCAATATTGTTCTTTGATCGGTTTCTTTGTTTTTTAAAGAAAAAATGTTTTATGATATAAAATTGCACGAACAGTACTAGAACAGAAAATGATGTTTTTCCGTCAGCCCAACATTGTTTGCTCGAGTTATTTGAAAGAAAAATGTAATAATAACTTACTGAATTTCAAAAAGATAGATCGGATCATTAAATTACTAAGATATTATTAGGATTATATTAGCTTTTATAACTTTTGAGAAAAATATTCTAAAACAATTTTCTTGAAATTTAGGTTTAAATTACAAAGCTTTTTAAGATATATAATATTAGATTATAAAACCGGGAAATAACATTTTTAATGTTTATTCTAATAGTGAAATCATAAAAGTATAATTTTATTTCACAAGTTTATTAAAGCCCAAATTTTCCTGCTCACATTATAGTTTAATTTATTATTCCACATTGTGTATTTAATTGTTTTGTTGTAATGAAATATAAATTTGAGAATGTTAAAGAATGATAAGTGCATATAATGTGCTGTACTTATTAGTGTTCAAAATATCAATAACGCATTAACAGTAAATTCATTTGCAAATTGTAGGCAAGTTATTGCTGTCAGCCTATCCACGCGTCATCCTATCAATTATATAGAGACTACTATCACTCAAATCCAAGTATTAAACAAAAATATAAACAACTTGACTGTAAATCCAAAAAAAAAGAAAACCAGCTATTGTTGTCCAAAAGTAATAAATAAATATATGCTGTTGAAGGTTATGCTTTCGTTATGCTCACAATAGGTTATTGTATCTTTAAAATATTTTTTTAGTATGAATAAGATTTGTAAGTTTATTTTTATCATTGGAAATATAATGTTGCCTTTATTTTTACAAAACATTTCACATCATCCAAACCGGAATTTTGGAGTTTTACTGATACATCGTTTTAAAGTATCGCTGTATTTCTCATATTCTAAACACTCATGTGATTCAATGTAATCGGTTCCGGCTTCTTCTTGAGGCAACTGCAATGAAAAGATTTTACATTATATGACTAGCTGAGACAATTTCAGAAGTAAAAAATATATCAACTTACGAAATAACAATTTTCCCCATCCCTATATTGGTCAATACCACAGCTAGGAAAACATTCAATAGAAGTTGGGGTTGAGTGAACAAGAACTTCACCATCGGCACAGGGTCCCTGTTAAACAATTATAGTTATTATATGTTGTTTCTTAAACAAAATATATTATTTGTGTGCATACCTTAGTCATTCGCTCATAACAAACTTTTTTCATCTTGTCAAAAACCTGTCCGTCTGAACTTGGTTCAATCCCAACGTCCTGACATGATATGTAACGAGTGTCATTCCGTTTTATATTTTCTTCTAGATAACTATCCACCATACATTCACAAGCACAATAACCGTCATTTGATTTTTTATTTACAATAAGCTTCTGCCTTAGGCCACAGGGACCATGATGGCCTGCCAGAAAGCAACGAGGAGGCTTTCCATAGTAAACCCATGGATATCCGTCAATTGATTTTGGACAACCAGGAGCACTTTTTACATGTTCTCCTTTTCCTGTTTCGTTATACCTATAATTCACAGATACTCCTTGGTTTCCATAAATTATTTGTAGGTTGGTTATTATTCTTTCTTCCATACGAGAATCTTTGTTTTCAGGAGATTCATATCTTTCGCGAGATTTGTTCTCTTCGTCTGAATATTCCTCTTGGTACTCTTCAGATTCTGAACTTGAATTGTCACTTGGTTTGATATTTAAAGGTGTAATTTCTAGTTTTCGTTTCATTCTGATAGCTCCAGAATAAGTAAGTGCTACTAATAGGCACAGAACCAAAGTTAGTTTCATGATTTTAAACAAATGGAAGGTAAATGGATAACGTTGTCTCAGTTCAAATGGCTGCAGAGGACTGTTGGTTCTAAAATGGTAACAGTGAAGGTTGTATCGTCAGCTTTTTGTTTGAAAGAAAAAGTGTGATGTGATGAACAGTTTATGAGAAATTCTATTTTTTGTTCTATCATGAAAAATTTCTTGTGCATGTCAATACGCAGATTTTAAAGTTAAAAATTGAAGATGATAGTTTGTAAAATATTTACATATTTATAACTTGGTTTAGCGTGGCTAAAGCGACCACTCATTAAAACGAGTTTCCATCCTTTTTTACTTGGTGATTAAATTTTTAATTTAATAACAATTGCTTATTCATTCCTAGCAATCATTTTTCTATAAACTGGTTTAATTTGTGATATTGGATAAGTGTGCATAAAAATACTCACTATAATTACGTTCTTGATATTCCGGAGTTTCTAAGTAAGAAAAAAACACTTTAATTACTGCATAACATGCAATCAAATATAATCTGGATAATAATAGAGAACCCAAAAAAAGGTCAATATCTATTTACTACATTCGCTTAAGAGTTTTCTACTGTTTTTTTTTGTCTAGACAATATTAAAACCAAATGTAGTGACTGCAAATAAACTGGTTTATTACGAAATGATCACTGGTTGGTAATTTATGCCACGTGTAAAGCTACTAAATGCTCATGCTAACTCTACTGAAGATGATACAATATATTTTTAGAATAAACAAGTAAAACAGCCAGGAGAATAGTCTGAAAAATGTCTATACATTCAAAAATCTAATTTGTATGGACAATTTAATTTAAAACGACGTTTTGGGATTCGAATGAATACATAATAAAAATATATGCATAACGATATAAATGTTGGATATTTTTATTCAGACACAAAAATCGATATATGTTATAATTCCAGATACGCCCAATATCAATAGTAATGTCTAAAACTACTTATCTATTTCTTCAGTTACCAAATATGTAACCACAACATATATTCAATTCAAACATATCAGAAAATATGTCACAGTACATCCAATTACCTGTAAAAAAGAAAAGCGTTAATAATTGACCAAATGGGAAAACAAATTTTCCTCAATATTCAACCAACACATACGCTTGTAAGTAGTCCATACGTAATTGGAAAAATTCCAGCAACTTTAATCCCAACGTTTTCATGTGTAGTCAGCTCATCAAGTATTAACGTTAAGGTGTTTCCATGAATAAAAGCATGATTTTCTTCTCTTTGAAGCCATCTTTTGAATTTTTCCATCTTTTACATAAGCCAAACTTGATTATCTTTAAGCCATTTAATTTAATAATAAAATTTAAATTGGTTTGATAGTGTAACCTGATGGCAAACATCAGCTGAGATCATGCATGTTCCAAGCGCCCCCGGAAAAAATGACAGCATATAAATCAATCCCAGCCAATCATGCATTACCAAACCTTCCAAAAAAGCTCGTTGAAATTTCAACGAGTAGTAAACCGTAAATTCAATCAAATGCCAAAACGGTAGAGAACCAAGGATACTGTTTATTAATGTAGAACATTCCTGAAGACCTTTAAAATCCTCATATATTTCAAGCCATTGCTCTTTTTTATTAAGAGCAGGTTTCTCTTTAAGATTCTCACAAAATGCATACACAACTGACCAAAGAGTTATAGCACATACACAGGTTAGCAGTTCTGGTAGATAAGCAAATATGTTTCTTTCAATGTACGCAATTGAACCCAAGGTTATCATTGAAATCTCTGTCGAAGTAAAGTTTTTATGGATACAACCGAAACTGACTTGGGTGTGTGTCGCCCATGCCATCCATTTACAGATGGATTCAAAGTATCCGTGTTTGTAGAACACTTCTCTGGGAACAATTTCTTGGCATAAAGAGTAGCACGTAGAAAGGTTATAAGAAAAAGTCAAGATGTAAAAGGAAAATACCAGAAATATGATGGACTTGTTCGTGCAGATTTGAATGAAAGCATGCTTGGTAATTCTATTTTTCGACAATTTTCGACTTTGAAGATGTTTCAATAACAAAAGAACGTCATTTTGATTTTGCCAAAGATGCTTAGTAAAAGTTATTTTTACCATTAGGTTACTTGCGGTTATTGCCAAGCCAAAATATGTGCTTGGAGTGAGCACGTTACCAATGCTGGGAAAGGATTCCCGAATGTGAAGTATTTGCCAAAGTAATACAAGAATGCTGGAAAACACGCAAAGGCACTTTTGAGGAAACGAAAAAATCAATAGAGTTTTGGTAAATTCAGGACCTGGGTTGTCGGTGTGTATTTTAAATGGGCAGGCAAAAACATAGTATGTGAGGTTTATAAAAGAGGACAAAATGTTTTCAAATCTCTCATTTTGATGAAAATTTTTAACTTTAGAAGTCTTAACAGCGCTAAATATTTTATACGACATTTTTGTCAAGTGATTTAAAAAACAATTCTTACGGTTATTGATGTGGACTGCAAATGACCAACAATTGTAATTTGTTAGATTTAGAAGTTGGAGGAATCAATTAAGTTGAGCAAATATTTGACAACGTTAACGATTTAAAATTATCAATTGATTTGTTTTAATTACGCCCATTTCTATACGCCTATTAGAACTTTTCTAAATTTATTTACTTACGTTTTACATACGACTTAAGTCAGACATTTAATTCTATTAAATTATTAGACGCAACATTTGCCATTGTGTTTTAAAATTGGTGACAAATCTAATATACTGAAAGGGTAAATACATTTGCTCAAAATAATATCTGCATATTTGTCAAGTTATTAGGATTATTTTACATCAAAAAATTGCCATATGAATTACATCAAAAAATTACATAGGACTGTGAAACAATATTTTTGTTGGTGATAACTCACAACCGATAAAATATTTTTGTGATACAGTTCCCTTGTAGCAATAATTTTATTTCATTACAAAAAAAGGTGAATCAAATATAAATGAAAATATCGCAAGTCATGCTGCCCTAAGCAACATTGTAATAATTCTAAAAGAACTTCTTTTTGCTTGTTATTGGTTAGTCATATTATTATCAGCCAGTTTTAGCAGGTAGTAATGTGAGTCAAAGTGAAATATATTCCAATGGGTAACAGAAACAATGTTATTGCTAATACATATACGTTATGATCAAGGTGAAGTAATATTTTTTTTAATCGAGTAAAAAGACGTTCCAACATTGTTGTGAAGGTTTACAATGTTATACTTGGTTTTTTTTGACGGTGTTCATTTTTTAAATTGACATTATCTTTTCGAATGCTAGTCAACCAAATGCCGGGGACAAAAACACAAAAAAACTTCCTTTGTCAACTATCTCGGAAAAAAGGTAAATTTTGCTCTGTCATAACTTTTCATCTTTGCTTGTCATTCGTTCATGATAGCAATAATAACCTTGAAAGACGTATTGAGTAATGAAAAATAATGTAATGCCAAGTATACGCTTTTAAAAGTCTACAACCAAGTCATTTAGTTATTTTCAATCCAGACGACCACAACTCATCTACAAATATTTTGCACCATGAGTAAAATTTTCGTCAGAATTATTGTTGCAATTTTTCTTGGCATTTGGTTACCATGGGTAAAATGTAAGCTACCTGATTTTAGTAAAAAAAATAACATTTATGTTCATATTTTAATACATTTTTTGTAATTTATTTACTTTCTAGGTAGTCCAGCAAACTGGGAAATTATACCAGCATCTGTAGAAGTTATAAATGAGGCAGATTGCCCCGAAGTATTTGGCATGCTTCAGTATAGACACACTGCAAACTTTGCACGCGCTCTTGTGAATTGCGTTGAAATGAAAAATCAGAATGAATTTCAGGTAATGTACAGCAATATAAATTAATCATTGAATTATAACAGTTGGTGTTAATTTATAATTATGTTTCAGGATGGGAATCAAGGAGGTGGATTTTTGGCATCGGCTGGCAAAAATATTGGAAGTGACTGTCCTCCAAATCATAGATATAGCCAAATTTTGGACACTTGTCAACCACAAAGGCAGTTTAATTTTGGGTAATGGATAATATTTAAAGTTATGGAAAAATTGTGAACACAAGGTAGTTCTCTAATAATTATTAAAAAAGTAGTCCATCAAAATTCTGAAATACTATGTAAATTTAACATCATGGAATATTTATACTTCATTTATGTTATGCATGAATAAATCAAAAAAATATCAACGACTAGAACATTTGCACTCTACATCGTTTCTTGGAGTTTGCTCTTTCGATGTTTTTTGAGTGAATTCATGTGTAGGAATAATTGATAAAGCGAAAAATGTAGCTGCACATGCAACACGATAATAAACACATTTTACAGAATAAATGTAATCAAATCGGAACGGAAATGAGAGCATTTGCATTCGGTCTATCGGTATGCTTACATCATAGAACTGACACAAACAGACATGATTTTACCAATAACGTTAAAAATCAAATCAAAAAGGAAATGCAGAGACTTTGTTGCATGCACAAGAAGTAAAATATACATACTTCTATCTTAAAAAGCATTAATTTAGTAATTTGTATTTTCGCTCAGTTATTTTATAGCCTCCAACTTACATGTTAGCTCCACCAATTTTCTTAATTTTTGTTTTGTCACACTATTCTATTCGAACAAAATATTTAATTTTAGCATGTTCACTAGAATGGATTCATATTTTACTCATTTCATTTTATTGTGTGCCTACCTGGTAACTTCTGGGAATTCTACGCATCAAGTAGATAAATTCATTACTGTCTGGGGGCACCCACACTACTCAGGTTTTAAGAGCAAACTACTTAAAATATATTTAATTTTGATTTTTTTCGCATAAGGCGTTACGTTTTTTCACCAAATTTCTAGGTATCCCAGAGAATCTTTGTGTTTCCCATTGTTCAAACATCCAAAATCCCGAAAATATAAGGCAGGTCTCATCCTTTAATTTGCAAGGCAACTGTGCGAGATTCTACGATGAGCTAAATTGTTTGGGTAAATCAATTGAAGTTCTCCCACAATCTGCAGCTCATGACCAGTTTGTTAACTGGAACATGAATCATCGTATGAGATCCGTGGGCCCTTGTAGAAATGAATGTACCATTGATGTCGTTGGAAATAATAATGAAGAACATTTCAAAGTTCAACTGTTTAATATGTCAAACTATCAAGGTATCTACAACCAAATTTTCGAAATCTTCATTCAAAATATTTTTTAAACGTGCTCTATTTTTTGTAGGAAATGACGGAATTGTAATTGAAACGGGATGTATATCAGTTCCCAATGGATTTATTAACAATGTCAAGTCAATTAAAACGTTTGGCCAGTGTATTCAGCTATACAACAATCCATTTTGTTTAATTGCAAATTTGACATCAATTGAACTTCGTCAAGATACACATTTCCATGGCGACCTTGCAAAATGGAACTTTCCCAAAATTGAATCAATCAGCCATTGTCGATACAAATGTGACAAGTTAACCAATCATGTGAAGACCAAAGAAGTTACAATATTTGATCAAGCTAATTATGCAGGTGGGATAACCAATTAAAAAATAATAACAGTTGGTCAGCGAAATTTTATACCATTTAAATTATTTCATTTTCAGGAAGTTGGATAAAAATACAGATTGATAAATGTATCAATCTTCCTTATCATTGGGAAATGGGAACAAAGTCTCTGGAAATTAGCGATGGAACCTGCGCAGAAATATACGAAAACATGGACTGTAATGGAGATTCATTTCGAATTAAATACAATCGAGCCAATTTGCTAATATGGCGTGGAATATTGCCAACACGTTCAATAAGTGTTTGTCGTGTATTCCAGCCGTCTTCGGGAACGAATGTTATTGGTTTTGTTTTGGCTGCAATATTTGTCACCTGTGGTTTAGGTGTAGGGATTGCTTTCCTGTATGTTAGAAAAAGGTACAAATGGATTAAGCGAGATAATATTCCAGCATTTAAAGAGTTAGTAGTGGGCTATAATGTGGACGAATTTACAACTGTTTAGTGAATCCCATGTTATATGATCTATGCTTGTGTATTGCTTTTAAAATGAAGTATGTATGGATATTACAAGTACCATTCAAAATTTTAATATACACGAGTAACAAAAATAAATAAAACTGACAAATATTTGAAATGTTGAACAAAGCAAATAAAAATGCATGGGTTATTGTTATTAGTTTGCTTACTCAAACAGGTATACTTTCCTTTTAATTTTCAGAAAACGATGTTGACTATGAAAATATTCTAGCTTATAGACAAAGTTGTCACGTAATAGGTTTCGGTTTTCTCAGATCGCAATGTTGTTTACTATTGTTGAAAAATATACTGGGTAAAAACACTACGCAAACTGGTTTTTACGCAAGTGCGTCACAATTTTACCATGTCTGGTGGAATATTTTGTGTTTTACCTTGAAATAATTCTTCGGTAGTCAGCATCATCAGTTCTGTTTTTGTCTCGTAACAAGATAGGTTCTCCTTTCACTTTTTTAATCCATACAACATAAAGTTTAAAAATGACAGATAATTATTTTACCATTTTTGTTTTATTCATACTTCATATCAGTTTAAGTGTGGCCCAGTATACTCCAAACGAGCGAATTATTACAAATCTGGAATTATTATATGGAAACCAGGGAGTTTCAGTGAAATTTGCGTACAATGAGACAACTAATTCCAATCAATTAACTAGTGTACCTGGATGTCCCAAGTCAATTGATGGAATCCCTTGGATTTATTATGGTGATCCACCTCGTTGTTTTTTAGCAGGTCAATATGGTCCTTGTCCATTAGGTCAAAAGCTATTAGTTATGGAGGGATCACCATATGGTGTTTGTGCTTGTGAGTGTGTTGTTGATGGAGAACAAGATAATTCATTTGAATTGAATAAACAAAATAAACCACGTTACATATTTTGTAATAGCAAAGGAGAAAATGCGAATTTTTATGGGCAGATTTATGACACGAAGGAAAACATATGCTATGAAAGAGGCACTCAGGTAATTACTTTGTTTTTTTTTTAAATATAAACAAAAATGAAATTTTGTAGCAACTCTTATAAATAATTTTATTAGGGACCATGTCATGATGGCGAATTACTTGTGGGACATAAACCATTTGCACTTGAGTGTTTACCCATTTGTGAGGGAGAGTATGGAACTCAGGGAGTTTTGAATGGAACTATTTGTGAACAGGTAAGTTTTACTGTTATGTGTAAACACTTTAAAATATAACCGTTTTAACTCATTCCATTACTTTAATTTTGTTTGTTACGCAGATTCCCGGTTCAGCCTTCTATGCATTTACAAATCATCTTGGAGAAAATGAGTGTCTTTCTGAGGAACGGTATAGCGAAACTTTGAAAAAGTGCATTAAAACACAAATGTTTGTTCTTTCGTAAATTAAACATAGATAAGTACATGTAATATTAAAAGCCTTTCATTATTTCGTTTTTTATAAAAATTTGATCGTTTCCAGCCTTGAATAATAATTCACATTCCACATACCTAACGATTATTATTATTAGTTTGTTTATGTTAGTAAATAAAATGCGCTAGTAACATTTTTGATGTTATCACTAGCTTCTTTTTAAAATGTAGTGTAAAAATAAACTAATTTATATTAGATGCTGGTATAAATTCAATGAGTGTAAATTAAAATAGTTTTATTTAAAAGTTATTTTCAGAATTGTCAAAAATATATAGCACAGTTAAATACATGAGCTAAACATTGACTTCCATCTAAAAAATATTGTATTAATTGTGCTAAAATTTTATATAATCGAACACAAGTAATAAAAAGTAATACAAAGAGTACAAAGAGTTCTGATGACTGCAGATTATGCTTGAACAAATTTCATAATAAAAAACCTACTTCAACATCAAAGTACACTGCACACAAACTTTAAAAAGCAACCCAAAAGGTGATCACTGAATTCTTCTTTTTTTCACTTGAAAAAATTACAGACAAGTAAAAATAAAATAAATGTTAGCTGTCCTGTAAAACTTACTAATATGAATACCTTATCAATTCGTATTTTAATATGAAAAAAAAACATGTTTATAAAATACCAAATACATAAATCTAAACCTACTATCAGGACTGTTTACAATGAATGGTTTTCCTGAAATTAGTATTACAAGCACAACATCATAGCACAAATTGAATATGGTATTACAATGTAAAAGATTATCACCTATTGCAATAAAATAAGTTTATAGAAAACATACGCACGTGAAGCTTGAACAAAGTACCAGCACATGAATATAAATGAGTACGTTGACTTGATTTGTAGTTTTGATGATACT
>JAQFZG010002014.1:0-18301 GCA_034695465.1 Entomobrya nicoleti
AGAGACACAGGGAAAAACTCGGATGTTGAGGTGAGAAAAAACCCGTGCCGCTGCCAGGAATCGAATCCAGGGATTCACTTGGTTTAGTAGAGTGCGCTAACCAACTCCTCCACGCCGCCCCGCCCGGTTCCAGTTCTAAATATAATTTAGTTCGGCTTATGGTTTACTCCATGGGGTCTTGCCTAAGCATAAATATTGCTTCTGCTCTAATACTAATCACTACAAAGAGTACTAATCTCCAACACATTGTTACACAATTTAGCAAACTGGTACATTTTGATACGTCAATGGGATGTTCTTCAATTCAAAAGCGTATGCTTGGATACAAATTTGGGAAATATACACTTGAAGAAATATCGTTTTATAGTATGGTGGTTGTAATTCCTTTTACGTCGTTGTGCATGTTTGTAGCCCCATTTGTCTGTCCTTTCATGCCATTACAAATGTGCTTGGGAAATAGCTTGGTGGTAAGAACAATTAATTCGTTACATCTAGGAATACTATGGGGATACATCATTTGGTATTTATTATCATGCGTTTAGATATGTATTTCAATATTCGAGTTGATACAAATTTACACAAGTGAACTTATTGTGAAACCTGATAACTTAAAACGCAGTTCACCAAATAAATTTTTGGAGCATTGTAGAAAGTACAGGAAACTACGGATTTTAGTCAGTATATTCAATCAAGAAGTCATTTACATCGCACTAGTTTTCATTTATGGTGGTGTGGCATGTGCTTCTGTATGCTTGTTTGCAACATTAACAATATGGGATAAAGTTCCAATTTTAATATATCTAATTTTTCCTATTATATCGCTACATATTTTTGCTCTTGTTATTTTGTTGCCCAAATATGCTGATGTTTTGAGCAATAATATTCTCAGTTTTTTGCAATTTTGGAAAACATATTGTGTCAGAAAGCAAGAGCGACGGGTACTTCGAAGTTGTCCGTATTTCGGCGTGCAGGCAGGCTCTTATGGAATTGTAACATCTAAAACTGGGTTGCAAATTTCTAACGAAATAATAAACAATACTGTATCGTTGTTATTGTGTTTCTAGCTTAAATAAAAATCATAATATATTATAGTATAGTTGCTTAAGTGTCGAACAGTTGTTGTACTTAAAATCATATACGATTAAATTAAATGAATGCATTCGTGAAATGTCCTTATTACCATTCGATATCGGTTTCATTTATTTTTAAAAAATGTTAAAACTAAATCATAAATAATATAAGTTTATTCTTAACGCTAAATATATAGCTTACATAGTTAGGCTAGAATGGCAAGTTTTGCTTTCAAATTTTTATCATACCATGTTATTTATTTGAATTAATTAAGTTCAATTTGACGCGTACTTGTTGGTTTACTGTAACTGTTAGCTCTACAACATTAGCGATCAGTAATTGGTCTTTAGTTTAGAAGCTTTTTAGAATAAAATTCAACCAGCAGTAACGAATTAAATTTTAATACCTAATATAACGTAGCAATTCCGTACTGAAAGCTTGTTGTTTTTAGTCAAGAATTCATAATGTAAGCGTTTTTATGAATTCCTTGTTGACCAAATTAAATTTAAATTTAATAATAAATAGTACTTATTATCTTTAATTACAATTACATTTTGTTAATTAGCATTATAGTTTAAATTGTATTTATGTAAATATTTCCGGAAACATTTTAGGATAGTGCGGATTTCTCGTTCAAAGGTATAAACATTTACTTATATTGCCTTTTACGCTACATGAAAGGTTTAATGAAATAGCATTTGTAAAATTTGCAAAATGATTATTCTTACCAATATTGCCAATATTTAGTCCAATCTATCCAATATTCTTTCAAATTTAACGGTTTATCCTTACATTTGAAGAGACAGCATTTTATTGTATCTTAGGTATAATTCCATACGAAACTTTTCGCATGTTCATTTTTACTAGGACAACTCTCCTACTGTTGCATATACGTCAGTATTTCTAGCATCAAAATTAATTAATACTTCTCTAAGTTAAAAACACATAAATGCCTTATTTCCATTTTTCACATGGCAGCTGTCATTCCCGAAATTCAATTTAGCTGTTATATAACTATATCATTTTCTTGAGATTGAACGATGTTAGAGGACATAGTTTAATAAATAGAATCTTCATTATATAACTTTATCATGTTTTTGGAAAAAGGTTAGCAATTTTACTTGGACTTAACTGAATTTAATCTGAATACGAATGTAGGATTCCAGTTTAGCTTAAAAATCGAAATTGTTAAGACACGTTTGACTTGGATATAATTTGCCATGCATATTTAGTAAAAAAAAATCATTAAGTATTTTGGAGAGCAAGAATAGGAAAGCCCCAACCTTGATGTAACTTTTAAAAAAATATTTCAGAAAAAACAACGTTATAGGCCATTGTTTGGAAACATTATGGCCGCCTTGCCACAAAAATTGTATTAAGAATTGTAACTTAAAGTTTAAATTGATAAAAACGTGCATCGTCGAACATTTATTTCATCTTGACATTATTTATGGTGCAACTACGAATTTAATTCAAAAGTGTTCGTACTATTGCAGGAAAGAACTAAGCTTTGCGAAATTAGTTTGTATTGTGGCTAATATGATAATTGTATTGGATACGTGACGGTTGCTGATTTATCGTATGTGAGTAATTTGAATAAGAATAAGTTTGCTAAAAAAAACTGATCCTAAAATTAATCTTTAATACATCAAAATGGCAATCAAACATTCCTAATATTTAATTAGATCGCGCTTTAAGTCGGTGTTGAAACACAAAGTGTTTCTGCTATTGGTATATTCCAGCGTCTTCAAATAGTATAAAAGTATAGGAAACAAAGCAAGTATTTTCGAAAAAAATTGGAATTTCGCTTCGACGTCGAGTTACATGTTTTGTTTCAAAAACAAAATACATAACTTTATCCCGTAACAGGAATCTGATCTATTTTATATTAAAACAACATGCAAATCTCACATCTGCGAATTAAAAAAATTAATTAAATTGGGAAAAGTAAATTGAATTCAAGATTGATTCGTACTAATGTTAAATTCTATTTCTATAATAAGGAAACTAGATCTTACATTTGATATTTATTTTTAAAAAATCAATTTATGTCGAAAACAAGTTTTCTAAAAAAGTAGCTGCAGTAACTCCCCGATATTGGAATAGAAAGTTGGACTTTCACAATTCAAGTAAGCCTTCCGTTTGAATAAAACCAGTTCTCATAAAGACCATTCATTCAAAAAAAACTCGAGTCTACATATGTTAAATTCCACAAGTGATTTCTTAGTGAAAATTTTCAAAAACGATAGAGTTACCACCATGTCGTTTACAAAAGCCATGTTTGACACTCACGCTGCAGTGCAGAAATATATCCCGTTGCCATACTTTGCGGACAAGTTGTCATATAAATTGACGCCAAACTTGCTTTACAACAATATTGATCATAGAATATTTCGCAGAATAATTTTCACAATATTCTTTTTCTACTTAAGTTTCGAAGTAGCCTACTTGTGGTATATGCTAAACGATAGGGACCTTTTAAAAACTCACTTAGACCTGGTTGTAGTTTACGCAATATTTTCTTGTCTAAATTTAATCATTGCTTCGACAGTAATACTTATCACGAAAATTAATATAGCCATTCAATACTTAGTAACACAAGTTTGCCAGATACTACTTTTTGATACATCCGTAGGGTTTTCTTTAATTCAAAGTGGATTCCTAAATTTTAAAATTGGAACGCATACTTTTGAAGAGTTGTCTTTTTATTGCATGTTGGCTGTACTTCCGTTTGCATCATTTTCCATGTTTCTTGCTCCATTTTTGTGTTCAATTCTCCCCTTACAACTGTGCTTTGGAAACAGCGCATTGATAAAAACTGCTAGTTCGATACATCTTGGAATAGTATGGGGATACATACTTTGGTACTTATTGTCAGGCCTGCAGATAGGTATTTCTGTTTTGGAGATGGGAAGAATTTACGCAAGTGAACTAGTGAAGTCAATAAACTTAAAAGATTTCATTTCGCAAGAAAAACGTCTGAAGTTTTATCGAAAGTACAGAAAGCTTCAGATTTTAACCACACTTGCAAATCAAGTCATTGCTTCCATTTCAATTGTTTTGATTTATGTTGGTGTAGCATGTGCGTCTGTGTGCACTAATGCATCATTAACAATGAGAGGTAGGATACCATCAATAATATATCTAATTTTTCCTGTTATATCGGTACACATTTTTATATTAGTTATTTTATTGACGAGCTACGCTGACAAATTTAGTAAAAATACGAGTAAATATTTGCATGGTTGGAAAAGGTATTGCAATAAAAAGCAGGAGCGTTGGATTCTTCGCAGTTGTCCAAAACTTGGTACGATGGCAGGCACCTATGGACTTTTATCGGCTAAAGCTGGACTTCAAATATGTGACGATATAATCAACAATACAGTAACGTTATTGTTATGTTTCTAAATGTCCCTGAAACACCAATTTTGGGTTCTTTAAGTGCCAGCATGTGCACACATAGTAGGGTGGTAAATAATTTATATTTGATAATCAATGTAGTAGAGTAGCACACGCAATGGCACCATAGAATAATTAAGAGTAAGTATTTGTCATATTTTTATTAGGCTTTATCTGGTAGGGTTTGCACTTTACTTGTGGTACATATTATATAGCACGACTACTCACACTGGACATTGTTTTTTTTATTCCATTATTTTTTGTCTTGGTAATAATACCTTTATGTAAACATATTTCTAATGTTAAACGATAAATTTAAATAACCTGAGAAAAAAATCCAAAAAATACCTAATTTTTTTTCTAAATACAATTATTTCCATTATGCCGAAAAAAACATGTTGCCAAATTGTGACAAAACTTTTCAAAAACAATTAAAGGTTCAAAATTAAAAATGATATCGATAAATGATTTTTAAACACTTACAAACATTCTAAATCAAATTAATATTTGACATATTGGGAAAAGCCAATATGATATATAAACAATATCATTGGAAGTAGTTTAAAATTAAATTAAATTTGATCAACAAGGTAAATGTCTTCTAATAACCAATATTTAAGTTTGATTTTGAATTCCAGCTTCTCAGCTTAGTTATAGTCCAAAATGCTACTTTACAGCAACAATATAAACTTTAATATTATTCAAAATATTTTCTAAGACCGGGAAAATATTTGTTGAACCAAAATACTACTAAACGTTTGGTTGTAGGTTTTAAATTACGTTCTTTTCAGAAGTTATGCCCAATGAAAAAAACCGTGCAAATAATAATCATAATAAGTCAATTGTAACAATTAAATGATATACAAAAATTGCCGAAAATAAATATGAACTTTAGCCCTTGTATTTCAGACCAGAACAGAAATAGATCAGTCCGTCTATAATGCTTTATTGGTAAACCCTAGCGCGTTGGTTACTATATTTTGGACTCTTTTATGATATTATGCTGCTAAGTATAAACTTGATACAACAGATACCAATGAAATTGCTGATTTGCTGATAAATAAGAATTTTGTTAAGCTGAGTTGTAAAGAATTTTAGGACTATGTAATTTATTAAATTTATGTGGTATTTCATTCGGGTCTAGTAAAGGTATTCTGATTTTAACCTTTTGAATGCAAATTATTCTAAATTTAAATCTAACTCTAAAACTTTAAGAATTTGATATCAGTATAGAAAATCTGAGAAATGCCACTCAAAATATGATGTAATCCACCAATAAAGCGTGGCTCAGATTAATAGGAAAAATTCGGACAATGATGAGAACTGAATTTGATGAAAATTTACGCTTGACATTAACTAATCTTTAATGTCGAAAGCATTAAGATGGAAACATTAGTTTGGATTGGCATAGCACGGTAAAGTATTTTAGTAAGATGTTTGTGTAATACTCTTAAGGACGATTTGCAGGTGTTTTTGGTAACCCAGGAATAAACACATACTTCCTACTACACCTTACGCAAAAGGTTGTAGATTTTTTTCGCTTTGTAGCAGCAATAACCTCATATTTGTAAAAAAATATGTTATGCACGAGCTCGTTTTAAAAAACTATTTAACATTACCAAAAAACAAGAAAATAAATACGCGATTTAATTTCACATTTGGACCTAACATAAGAGACGAAATAAGAAATTAACAACAGCTTGTTTTTTTTTCTTTTGTTATAAAAATATTTTAAATTATTACATGTTAAAACAATCAAATTGGATTAAAGTAATAGAAAACATTTTTTAAACTTGTCTTATTCTGTCGTCCTAATTACTTTTTGTGTAATATTCTATTTCCTATATAAGTTCCAGACCACGGATATAATAATATCACAAGTTTGGATTTGGAAAAAATATATCTCTTTCCAGTTAATGGATTTTAAAATTTAAAACAGGAAAAATCTAGTTCCTACATTAAAATCGGCTATAAAAAGGAATCTCATTAATTTCCCTCCGTTGTTTCTTGGTGCTAACAAAAGGTGGATCACATCACAAAGCATCTGTTAAACATGCAAATTTATCGGATCCTATTGTAGCATCTCAAATATATATAGGCATCTCAAATGACCTTGTCTTTCTTTTTATAATCATCATTTAATTCTTTAGCTATAATAAAATCTTCATCTTATCACCGAGTTATAATCCATTTAAACTTGTGGGCAAAATTACTACAAGCCAATTTTGACAAAAATACACATTTACACAACATGAGAAATGTTTTCTCTTTGAAAAATCGTCAATAATTATTTAAATTGGGAACTTTTTTACCACAGTTTTACTCCATTTTATGTCTTATTTGAAGAAAGAACATTGAACAAATTTAATAATTTTTAAGCATGTTTGAAATATGCCAGCTCTATAAATCCGAGTATAAGTAAAATTGGCCATGTTCAAATATAAAACCGTTTAGAAAAAACAACTATTTAAAATAACATGTTTTCGAATAATCAAGTTTTATATAAAAGTACCCACATATGGTTAAGTAGTTTTGTATTAAAAGTTCTATATTTGAAGTGTCGTGTTTTAAATACTGAAATTTTATAATCAAGTATTTCAAGTAGCTTAGCTGCAACCCTAATAGCTGCTTCGCAAATGCGGTGGTAATAAAACTTAGCAAATTATCGGTACGCCATTAAGAATATTCTTCCAAGAATCCAAGTTAGTTTGGAAAAGAAAACTTATTTGCTGGCTCCATAGTTAAAAACAAATACAAGCTCACAGCAAACTTACTGTGAATATTGATTATGGTAGATATTTATTTCGTATCAGAAGTAAATCATCTTAGTGAACATAATTATACTCTGTGATATATCTTGATTGCTGATTTGGATGCTTATTTTGTTCATACATTTCTAAAATACATTTAAGAATCTGTCGATAACAAAAACATGTTTTGATAATCGTTACAATAGATCAGCATACCAGAATACTTCGTAATATTTAATCCAGATATGCACTAATAATATCAAAACAAAAATAGAGTTTTTAAACAATACCTACTGGTTCCACAAATACTGGAATGACAAGTTTATCATTCACGATCTACCGTAGCTTTGCTTTTAAACTAGAAATAGAAAAACCATTTAAACGTATCAAAAATAAGACACTCGAGCATGTCCTTTACAAAAGCTACATTTGATATAGACTCATCAGTGCAAAAGTATATTCCGATGCCATGCCTTACTGACAAGTTAACTTACAGATGGGTCCCAAGATTGCGATACGGTAATGTTGTTCGATGATCGAAAAATTCGCGTTATAATTTTGACAACATTAAATGTTCTATTGTTATAGCGGAACCCACAGTTATAGTCTAAAACTACCCAATCACCACCAAACAACAGTCAAGGATATTTTTTTCAAAATGTCGTTTACAAAAGCGACGTTTAATTCTAACAGGGCAGAGTATATTATTTGCAGAAGTTATGACCAATAAGAAAACCGTAAAGGTGGTAACTATATTTGTTCTCAGTATAACTTGTCGTAATAGTTGCAACTTAAAGTTTGATTCATTACAATATTTACCTAAGATAATTTCGGAGAATAGTGTTGAAAGTTTGTTCTGTCAACCACAATGTCAACTGTGAAATTTGTTCTTTACGACATCATTTAATATAGACTTTTGGTTTAATGGCGCCCGTGCTTAAATTAGAGCGGGGGAAAACTAAACTTCACGCAAGTTAGGTGCACGGTTGCTTAATGTTTAAATGGATAAAAACGTGCATCATGAAAAAATTATTTCATCTTGACATTAATTATGGTGCAATTACGAATTTACTTCAAAAATGTTTTTAAATTTTGCTGGAAAGAACTAACCAAATTCGTTTGTCTTGTGTGTGTAATATAGATCTGATCTGTTTTGGATTAACACAAAATACGAATCTCATATCTGCCAATCAAACAAAATTAAATTGGGAAAAGTAAATCAAATTTAAGATTGCTTCGGAATAATGTTATGTTCTACTTCTTTCTCTATTAAAAAGAAACTAGATCTTATAATAGATGTTTTTTAAATCAATTTATTATGAAAACAGGTTTTTTGAAAGAATTACTGCTTTATACTCTGATATTGGAATAGAAAGTTTGACATTCCCAGTTCACGTTAGCTTTCCGTTTACATAAAACCAGTTCTCATAGAGACAATTTCTTCAAACTAAAAACTTGAGGATATATATCTTAAATTACTAAAGTGATTTCGTACTGAACATTTTCAAAAAATATAGAATTACAACCATGTCGTTTACAAAAGCCTTGTTTGACACTCACGCTGCAGTCCAGAAATATATCCCGTTGCCCTATTATTTTGTTAAACTATCGTATAAACTAACTTCAAACTTACAATATAACACCGTTCGCCATCGCGCATTTCGTGTAATTATTTTGTCGAATTATTCGTTATACCTTCTTTACTTTATTAACTACCTTGTGCAGTTTTTACACAACTGGAGTTCATTAAACGAGATTCCTCTCAGAAGACTTATGTTCCGCGCTATGGGATTTTGCATGAACATATTTTTTGCTTCGGCGGTCACATTTAATCTAACACGACATAAAATTGTGCAATATTTGGTTACACAACTCTGCAATCTAGTCATTTATGATACACCTGCGGGATTTGATTCAATTCAAAATGGAAAATTGAACCTCAAGCTTGGCTCGTATACGCTTGAAGAAATATCCTTTTATTTTTTGACAGGGTTAGTTCCCTTTGCATCTATTGCTATGTTTCTATATCCATTTATTAGTCCATGGCATCCACTACTTCGATACTTTGGAAATGGCTTAGGGGTACAAATTGTAGCGTCTTTGCAAACAGGGCTACTTGTAGGATATTTATCTTGGAATTTAGTATCAAGTTTACAAATACTTGTTTCATTTCTTGAGATGTGCCAAGTTTACACCAGCAAACTAGTTGGAACACCTGATATCTTAGAATATAGCTCCGAACAATCATTTATACCATTTTATCGTAAGTATAGGAAAATGCAGATTTTGGCTACTGTACTCAATCAAGTAATTGCTCATATTGCTGTAGTATTTATATATGCTGGCGTAGCGTGTGCATCTATTTGCACGTTTGCAAGTTTAAAACTTCGGGGTAGGATTCCATTTTTACTGTATCTAATTTTTCCAATTATATCGTCACATATTTTTGTTTTTGTTATTTTATGCACTAAATATGCCAACGCTGTTAGTAAAAATATTCGCGAGTTTTTGCATATTTGGAAAATGTACCGCCTTAAAAAGCAAGAGCGTCTGAAACTACGAAGTTGTCCATATTTTGGGATGAATGCAGGCACATATGGAAATATAACGTCTTTGACAGGGCTAACAATTTGTGATGATATTGTCAACAATACTGTGTCACTCTTGCTATGTTTTCATAGAAACTAGCGGTTGCAAATTAGTAGCTGTGTCTATTGTATAATATTTTACATCTAAATTTACGTTACGTAATGTTCCATTATATTTAAGGACAAAATAATAAATTTGATTCGTATAACCTATTATTGACTCTACCCCCTAATTCTGAACATTTTCTGCTCTAAACAAATATTGTTCGTGATACGACAACTGCCAGAAAAAGTAAAAAATTTAAAGGTTTTTATATTGCATTTACCCTTACAATGAATACAAAATTTAGACCAACTTCAATTAGATGTAAATGTAACATTAAAATATAAATAAAACGTTGCCTATTTTATTAAATTGCTACTGTTACCAGGAACTTTAACTCTTCCTATTACACAATAATGCCAGAAGATTTTGTATTAAAACCAATTTGAATTATCAATGTTAAAGCACGCATATATTTTTCCGAACTCTATCAATTCAGCTAATGCTTTTAGCATTTTGAAGAACGGTATCTAATATGCATGGAAACAGGGGGAAACTCTTATGCTACAACAATGAGAATACTGACTTTTTATTTGCTGTAGAAATTTCCCGCTGTTTCGGACTAACACCTATCAGTTGATCAATTAATTTACTAAATAAACCAACTCCAACTAATAAACGTAGTTTGCATATATATTAGCATCTATCCAGTACGGAAATAAAAAAATAAGTGGATTTTAAATGACCGCTTTGAGAATCAAATTGATATTAAAGATAATAAATGGGATTAGGACATTACGAAGGTCCCGACCATAACTCAGATATTAGTTGTTATAAGACAATAATCTGGTAGATTAAATCAAATTTTAAACTACTTCCGGTATTCTTTATGTTTCAAAGAATTATATCATAATAGCTATCACCAATTCGGGAAAAGTAAACTTTGTTTCGAATATTTGCATAAGAGTTTAATTAATAATTTATGGTTATGCAAGAAGAAGGTCCCATCCAACTTAAATTGTCCGTAACTTTTGTCGAGGTGTTGTACGCATTTTAGGCTGATGAAACTAAAATTCGTGCATTTATAAAAAATACACATACGCAAAGGCCTGCTAATCTATAGAACGTCAGAATCGAATAAGTACAGCAACTCCAAAAAAAATCGCGACCATTTTTACATGATGGGACCTTCTTTTTGTCCTAACCTCATTTTATGTATCTATTATTAATTTAGCTCTTATAAGCGCAATCGAAATCCAGTTATTTTTTCACATATTGGGTATACGCAATATGATGTGAACATTTGATACATAAGGACTACCATATGAAAAGTTTAAAATTTAATTTGATTTACCAGATTAACGTCGTATAATAATTTATAAAATAGTTGTACTTTTGATTCCAGTAATGTTTTTCAGAGCTTAATTCTACCATCAGCAAGCAGCAGTACCATCACCATCAGCAATATTAGTCAAAATTATTTGAAAGCTCCAGAAAATATTTTTTGATCTACACATATATTCAAATTTAAATCTCAGGTTTTAAATGATTTTAATGCAGAAGCAATGGCCAGTGAGAAACTGTGCAGTTAATGCATATATTTATATTCTGTAAACATAACTTGTCGTAATCGTTGCAACTTAAAGTTTGATTTATTACAACATTTTACCGACCATCCTTTCCGAGAACTGTGAATTTTGTTCTTTATTCTTACGACTTCATTTATTGTATACTTGTGGTTTAATGTTCCAGTGTGCTTAAATTAGAGCGGGGTAAACGGAAGTTCAAAGTTACACAACAACCTAAACACAAACGTCAGGCGTATGGGTGCTTATGTGAAATATATTTATGGAACTTGACTGATTTAGCTTGTCTGTTACAAATCCAACGCTTTGCATAGCTGCGTTGAAACAATATTGAGCTTGTGTTTATTGAGTAATCGGACGATATTCAGCTTTACTAAAGCCATACATTATTAGAAAAGCCAGTAGGTTTTTCAAATCGTTTCCTTCCTTCTTTAAAAAATAAATTAAGTTAAATCAGTAATGCAGATCTGATAAATTCGACTAAATTAAATTTGGCAAATTGAATTAAGTTCCGGGTTGCCTTCTTATAAAATATTGCTTTGGACATACTCCAATTGTATAGTCTAAAGTCTTGCTAGTCTTAGAACCGAACTTAATTAGGAATTAGCTGATGCTCCAAAGCTACATTTTTTTCTCTTGGATACAACATTTATTTAGTTAAGCTGATACTGCACAAAAATACCCCTAAATAACAGCACAGGCCAACAGTTAGTATTATAGTTTTTCAAAATGTCGTTTACAAAAGCCTTATTCAAATCTCACACTGCAGTGCAAAAAATAATTCCATTGCCATATTTGGCCGACCAATCGACGTATGAACTTACTTCAAGTTTGCTGTACAACAATGCGTATCATCGGGTTTTTCGTACAATAATTTTGTCAACCTACTCAATCTATCCGATTTACTTTATAGGATATTTTGCAAATATACTAATGCACTGGAGCTCCCTTCAAAATAATTCTGTGGAAGAATTAATGTTCAACTGCATGTGTTTATGTATGAACACAATACTCGTTTCTGCAGTAACACTTATCCTCACACAACATAAAACTCTCCAATATATGCTTACTCAAGCTTGCTGTCTTGTGCTTTTTGATACATTGGCGGGAGTTGAGAAATTTGAAAGTGGCTTGCTAAATTTTAAATTTCGAGGCAAAACCGTTGAAGAAATATCTTTTTATTGTATGATAGGTTCGATTCCTTTTGTATTTGTTTGCTCGTGTATGTTTCCGTTTTTTGCTCCAGTTCATCCATTTTTTATATTCTTTGGGAACAGCATATATGTCAAAATGGTAGCTTCTTTACACACGGGAATAGCATTTGGATACATTGTGTGGTACATAATATCATTCTTACAGATTTTCATTTCTGTTTTGGAGCTGGGGCAAATTTACACAGGCGAATTGATTGTAGCAACAGCTATTTGGGAAATTAGTTCCCAAAACTCTTTTCGCAACTGTTATCTAAAATGCAGAAAATTCCAGATTTTAGCCACGATTTTGAATCACGTATTCGCTCAGATTGCAGTATTATTTATTTATGTTGCCGTGGCATGTGCATCGGTATGCATGTATGCAACATTAACAATGTGGCATAGCTTTCCATTTCTATTGTATCTCCTTTTTCCTATTTTGTCAGTTTATATTTTTGGCATTTTTATTTTATTTAGTCAGTACGCTGATGTTGTTAGCGGTAACATTCGCAAATTTTTGCATTTTTGGAAGGGGCACTGTGGTAGAAAGCAAGAGCGGAAAATGCTCCACAGTTGCCCATGGTTTGGACTAAAAGGAGGCACGTATGGAATTATTACTGCCGAAACTGGACTTCAATTGTGCGACGACATTCTCAAT
The DNA here is from genome assembly GCA_034695465.1 of Entomobrya nicoleti. Lineage (NCBI taxonomy): Eukaryota > Metazoa > Arthropoda > Collembola > Entomobryomorpha > Entomobryidae > Entomobrya > Entomobrya nicoleti. The sequence goes on from JAQFZG010002014.1 coordinate 13,289, forward strand.
AATACAGTGAATTTATTAATGTGTTTTTAATTTAATGATGTTACTAAAGAAAACCTTGGTGACCACCAAGAATTTTAATAAGCAAAAAAACAAAAGTAAACTTGATGTGGATGGAGAAGGTTTTAAAGTGTAAATGCATTTTTACTACCAGGTCTGTTTATGGCGGATAGTGTTAAGCCAAATATAATCTGGACTTGTTGTTCCGACTTTAAACTTTTATTTTTATGAATGTATAATCCAGTTAAATTTGCTCTTTGCAATAAAGTACATAATATAGCATATAAGGTATTTATAATAATTATCTAATCAGTTTTTTAAGGAAGTATAACAATTTGGAAAGTCTATAAGATTTTTCATTCCACCTTCTTAGATAATGAATAAATGTATATAACTATGTTTCAAAATTTTGTTGTGCTTAAAACTATACATAAATAAAGATAATGTATGAATTCGTGAGGTTTCACAAACATCCTATTTACGGTCTATTTTCATTTACTTGCGAAAAACTTAAAATACATCATCAATATATATTCAAACCTTAATCCCTTTTGCTTATGATGCAGCCTATATACTGTTAGAACGAGATTTTGAATATGTGAACTAATATATTGGGAATAAACCGATGTGATATGCGCCTTGATATTTGTGGCTTGGTTGAATATAACTTGGATTTAGGATAGCGTCCAGCATATATGTATTGAGTCAATGAGTCATAATCTACATGCGTTAGCGTGGTATATGAGAGATGATTTAACACTTTTGAAAACTTTTAATTTTGTGTTCTTGCCATAAAAATACATACACTGCATCACAATTTAGTGATTTGATTTTTTGGAACTAAACTACTATCACAAAGCCATTCATGGTAGATACATATTTAGTACAATATACTTGAAATGTGTCTAATTATGATTTAGGTGTCAAACAATTGCTAAAACGAATATATAAATAAAGAATTATTGGCTGTTTTGAAGAATCTAAAACAATAATTATTGGCTTATTTTCTTTTACCCACAAAATGTTAAAAATAAATTTACAATATGATTTAGTATTAACTTTTTCAATTATATACATTACGTTTAAGTTACATCCTAAACGGTTAACACATACCTTAAATAGTAAAGGTGGTGTAAATTTGGAAGACTTAACTTGAAATTTTTAATTAAAAAAAATGTCAGCATTCTGTTTGATCTAATTAGGTTTGCACTATTATGTTTACTTTACAAATTTTCTTGACATCAAAAGCGGGCAATAGTGTGCCGTCTGTTGATATGTTTAAAAAATATATATAACATATGACAAAGAAACCAATTAAAATAAGTGAACTAATGTAGCTGTCGGTTAGTTTCTTTTGAATTGAGAATTACAAAAATATACTTCACCACTAACTACTTGTTAGTAAATTAAAATTAGAGCAACTATTTATCATTATGACACATTATATACGGGTATTGTAATCAATCCATTTCATCATCAACATTTCGTTTTAAATTCTTTAAATCTACAACTACTTCATTATGACACCTCTAACGTATCATAAGCTGTTTAATTAAATCCCATGCATTACATTGAACTAATTATATTTACTTAAATATTTTAGCACCAAAATTGCTACGTAAAACATTAACAAAAGCTAAACCATAACATGGTAAACTTTAAAATTCTTCGATAAAATTAAGTTACCAATTTTCAACTGTCTAGTACATCAAAAGTGTGTGATTATGATATTTTTTGTAATAACCATTAAAAATCCAGTCTCTCAAAGACTATTTAATGTGTGCCAGAAAATTTACTTATACTATTATTCAGATCCCATCAACCTATTACAAACAATTATAAGCAACTAAGACTCACATTTAAACTTAACTAAAGTTAAAAATAAAGTTCAAAAAATAAATTATACTTAAGGAAGCATTTTGATGACGTTTCTGAATTAGTTTAATACAGCTTTATAATAGATAAAAAATCCATTAAAACAACAAAAAATATCTTGACGATTGCCACAATAGATATATGGGCCAAATTGCTAAATATAATTTAAAAAATTAAGAAAACAAAGTTACCAAAATGATATTTCATAAATTCAAATTTTCACTTCTAATTCACCTTCTTCACTTCTTCTGTGGAAGGAGTGAGCTATTGCTTTCCTAGTTGGAGCACTGCACACTACTCATATCCAGATGAGGTACATTCTGTAACAAGCACTGGTGCACTTAAAAATGAACTATTATTCGTTTAAATTTTGCTTATTACTATTACTACACCCTGTATATTTTACCATGTTTTACCTTCCAAACCAATAATAAAATATTAAATCCTTTCCCAAACCATTAATTAAATATTAAGGTCCCATCCAAACCAATAATTAAATATTGAGTCCCCTTCCAGTCCAAAATTTAAATATTACATCCTTTCCCAAATCATTAATTATATATTTAGTCCCCTTCCAAAGCAATCATTAAATATTAAATCCTTTTTCAAATTATGAATTAAATATTTATTCCCCTTCCAAACCATTAATTAAATATTAAATCCATTTTTAAAATATTAATTAAATATTACATTATTTCCCAAATTATTAATTAAATACTTAATCCCCATCCAATCACAAGGTAAACAGATCAAGCAATGAATACGCCTAAGATTTCCCGAAGCTTAATTTTTCACTGTGATAATGATGAGTACTTCTAAAGTTAAACACAGAAAAAGATAAATGATTTGTTCAAATTTGATTTAACTAAAGATAACCTTTTAGATATGCAGAATAGCTGGAAATGTGGATGTGTGTAGTGCAACAACTAGCCAAGCAATATCTCACTTCCTCCACTCCACTGACTCCACTGCACTGCAAAGTGCACACAGGGCAGATGGCACTACCATCGAGGCTGCTTGAAGCCAATGAGAAAAAGTTAACGCGGAGCAGTACACGCTCAGTGCACACACAACTCAACACAGGACAGAAGGCGTGGGAAAGTTGCAACTCCATCCAGACTTTGGAAACAAGGCCTCGAGAGAGAGCAGAGGAGGTCGCAGGGCTGCTGAGGGAAAAGCTCGGATGAACATGCAACTTTCTCACGCCATCTCCACTATTTCAAGCTGAGTGGGAGCTCACCATGCTGTTATCCTTAATGCTTGCTTATGGGGATTTGGATAGGGATGATAATGTGTATTGTGCAGATAGGTCAAAGTGGGAAGCAATAACAGCTCTAGTTAGTTAATAGTTAATTCGATTGAAATAAATAATTAACTAGTTGGTGATACTTTATTAAAGTATTGCATCGCCACAATGAACATACCAGCAAATTAAAAATTAATTAATAGTGCTACACTCAATTTGGTTATTATTTTAATTAGCAAGTGACTCAAACAAATAACTAAATAAACCAGTTTAAAGTATCCTTTGATTGCTCCATTAACAGTTAGTTGTGGTTAATCATCATTATCGTTATCACTAGACGAACAGTTTGGTTCAATGTTGACCTTTTTTGTGCTGCCAAAATAAATTATCACTTTCCCAGTTGACTTTAAATTTTAAGGCAACTAAGTATTTATAAGTAGTTATGTGTGAATTTTTAAGCCTGTTAAATTACTTTAAAAAATTATTAGTCCACATTTCCAAGGCAAATTTTGTTATATCTGTCTTCATCATCACCACCACCAATTTAAATAAATACTTCAAATACAAACACCACCACAAAATCATTTTTTAATTTGCCCCCAATTAACTTTTTAAAGCAAAAATCCTATTTATTAAATTCAAACGAGCAAACTAATTTAAATTTGCCAGATTCCATCAAAACTTTCCAAAGTCAATTAGTGAATCTAATAATATAAAACTTAAACCGACTAAAATTTAAAGTTGATTATAAATACATATTTAAAAAATCAATATAACTGATGAGTACTTCAAGCAAAAAAAGTTATTTTTTGGTCGATTAGTATTCCAGATAAATTATAACTCAAAAGTAATTATAAAATTCGAATAACAGTGCAAACATGATGTAACATATTTAAAAATGCCAATCCTAACTTGTGGTCTAAATAGCTAACGAGCCTAGTCGTAAATTACAAAATCTATATCCAGACATATGTCTTGTACCAGCACAACAAAAATAAGCGGACTTTTAATGAGCGCTTTGAGAATTTAAATTGATATTACAGAGAACAAAATTTAATTTATCTATCTATCGTTAATTAAACTGTTGTAAGCATATTCGAAATCCAGTTATTTTTTCACATAATGTGTATACGCAATATGATGTGAAACTTTGATACAGAAGGACTACCATATGAATAAGTTTAAAAATTTAATTTGATCAACCAGATTAACGTCGTATAATAATTAATATTTCATTTATACTTTTGATTCCAGTCCAGTTTCTCAGCATAGTTATGGAGCTAAATTCTGCCACATAGCAGCAATACCATCAGCAATGCTAGTCAAAATGTTTTAAAGCTCCAGAAAATATTTTTTGATCTACACAAGACTATCGAATTCACCCCTCGATAGCAAGAACAACTTTATGAATTCATAAAACAAACAACTTCAAAAATTCTGTTAAACTTTTAGAACTTTATTAGTAGTAGCTTATCGGTACGTTGATAAGCTACTTCAAAGAGCAGGAATTTAGCTCAGATGTTGCTTTCGTCAAACTAGTTGACCAAGAAGATAACTTTACAAAATTGCGAGTGGTATTTATACTACTTTTCAAATATCCAAAAATTACTCATGACAAAGACAGGAAGTGAAAGCTTTTAATTAACATTCATCAAAAAGAAAAACAAAGAAAATCGGAAGCTTATAATATTAAACTTTGAACTTTGGACGTAACAAAAAAGATAAGTAATATTCTAATTAAAATTAACCACAAACTTGGGAACATACTTCCCCCTGACTTACATAGTAAGTCTTAATCTTGATCACACTGCCTTGATGTCCAGCTTTCCCATCTTGACCACTGGTCTTCGGTACATCCCTGTTGAGGTCTTCACATCTGCAACTCGCACCACGCC
>JAQFZG010002015.1:0-18299 GCA_034695465.1 Entomobrya nicoleti
AGTTTGTTTGTTATTTTAGTTCTAAGTAAAAATATTTCAAAAATTTGAGGTGCCTTAATCCGCTGGGACAGAGTGTACAGTATAGATAAACAATGAGTCGCTTTGTTGTAGTAAAAACGGAGTCGCTTTGTTTGAACGAACATACCAGTTCGTTGTAGGTCTTTGGTTCAGTCTGATTCAAAGGTCCCGGTACAAAAATATCACAATCCAACAGAACACTGTCTAAAATATCCCGGTCCAAAAGATCACGGTCTAAAAAAATTCCGGTGCAAAATTTCATGATCCAAAATGTCCCTTTCCAAAAGATCCTGTTCCAAACCATCCAGGTTCAAAAAGATCCCGGTCCGAAAAATCCCAGTCCAAAGGATCTTGTTCAGAAATATAGTGTTCCAAACGATCCCGTACCAAACGATTCCGGTCCTTAACGATATCGGCCTAAAAGGCACCTGTCTAAATAGTTCCCGTCCAAAATATCACAATAAAAAATACGGCCTAGTGTTTTGTTGGGTCGCCGTTAAGATTGAAACAACCACAATGTCGGCAATTCATTTTTGCGCCACCCATCCCTACTACAATTGCATATCCTTACGTACATGAACCTGACTTTTTGACAGTGAAAACAGGTTCCACTTTCCTAAAACACGCCTGACTACAGTTGTGGTAGAATTGGTCAAAATTTTAAGTTGATTTTGTTTGTGCAAAATGATTATTTCTTTTTGTAAGCGAGGCAACCGGAGAGATCAGGTATTTATTTGTAAAGAATGTTCTGAATTTTTTAAACTGATGTATTAATTAATGTAATCTTGAATATTAATTTTTCAATTTAAGATGAGTTTGTCAAATTCATTACCGTATATCGAATGGTATTTTGACAATTGAATTGCTCCATCATGATCAAAAGGGTGATCGGAAAAAATCCCAAAAATAGAATCCCAAACGGAATTTTTCCCAAATGGAATTATGACCAAAATGAATTTAAACCCAAACGGAATTTTCCCCCGATTTTTAAGCAGGTTTCATTCTTGCATTAAAACTATAAAAGAAAGTCATGATTTAAACAATAATATTTTATACTTCAATCAAATCACTTAACAAGCTCAATTGTAATGATCCATAAATTTCAGGCTAAAATGGCCAACAAATAATCAATAGTTCTTTTAATGTAAAATGGCACTATTTTTGCAAGTCTATCATCTAGCCTTACATAATTTTTGTAGCGCATGGAACTACTTTCCTTGACTGTAAATGCCATGTTGTAAGCTTGATTTCCCACGAAAAAGTGAGAAATCTAGCTGATTGGCCATTCCGTTTGGCCATTATTCAAATTGGGGATTCTTTGCTTTATGTCTAAATATTTTGGCATTCTTGTCATTTGGGATTCTCGTTTTATAGATAGATTCCTGGGACCGATCAAAAGTGATGAGGGTTTACAGGATAGCAATTAAACAACAAAATCATAAATTAAAAGAAAAACAGTGTTATTAACATTTTTATTTGTATATATAGAAAAACTGAACAAAAGGTCTTACACTGCAAAATGTAGGATCAGTAGCGTATAAGCATGTAAATACAATGTGAATTTATGCTACATTCGAAAAATTTGTACACGATTCGCCATGAATTCTTAGGCGGCGAAATAAACAAAACCTTGTCCTATAAACTCACTTTACTTCCATTCAGAAGGAACAGGATCACCAGTTTAATAAATGATTTTTTAAATTACAATAAACTCTGATCTGACTGGACGATGTGATTCATACAGGACAAATTTCACACTAGGTTTAAACGGCAACCATTACACGCAATCATTTCCACATCAACACATATTGTACCTGCTTTTTATTCACTCTCTGGATCTACCAGAAATGTAACACCCTTCAATCAAAATATTATAGCTTTAAATGAACACAAGGGGATTTTTTTTATTCAATTCGTGTCGCTTGTGGTAAAGAGGCAAAAATATTGATGTGTTTACACATGCGTGGATTTCTACACGAACGTACACAAAAGTACATTTTGAATACTCATGTAGGTATAAATAAGTATCGAATTTTTTTCGTTCCAAATTCCAAAGTAAAGATGCTGACGAAATTGAAGTACAATGCTCATAATATAAGTTGTAATAATAACGTATTTTTCCAGATGTTTTTAAAAATTAAGACCGATTTACATGCATGATGTTTATGTAAATAATGTTGTAAGTATTATTGATAGCCTTTTTACAACCACAAATTTTACAATATTTTAAGCATATAAACCTGGAAATTTTCAGAGCATACATGCGAAAAGTAAACATTCAACAAAATACAAATTCTTAAATCTTTGAACATTTATTGTTTTGTAATTCAATACCTTTGTATTCACTGTAAACAAGACTTCTACTTCGTCTCAGGTATTTAAAGAAGACTTCCAGCTCATTAGGTAAAAACATGGTTTGAATAAAATATGCTGCCGCGGAAATACATTTTTCTGCAGCAAAATACACGCATTTCGTTTTGATCTACTATCTACATCTTCTATCAGTAATTGTGAAACAAAAAAAACTGTTTATAAATGTAAGTATTTACCAGGTTTGGGAATATGGCAAACTTATACATAATCCCCAAGTTTTTTTCCACACTTTCGGTCTTTTGGTACCATGTTCTTGCAAGAAAAATACATCTCATAAACACACTTTACATAATAAATACTTATAGTGGTGTGAAAAGAGCGGTTAAAAACTTCGTTGTTCATAGTATTTAACTCGTTTTGTTTAAAAATTGGTTTCATATTTAACATATTTGTTTAGTTAGTTCTTTGTTTTAGACATTACGTTACTTTACTACCACCATTGCCATGTATTTCCAAGTGGCAAAATTTCTTCCTAAATCACTACTTTTAAGAATGAATTCATTGCCTTAAGTGTTTGGCAGACTAGTAAATGTAACTGAGTTAAATAAGTATTTTCTATATTACACAAACATTCATACCTTTGACATTATTGCATTCGGGTCCATTGCATATAGCATGTTTATATTCAACAATTATGATATTGACAACATGGGATGTATGGCCCATAATATTCGTGTGAAAACATTAAAAATACCCTAACATTCAAGTTTTCATTATTTTACTGCCATGAAACTCAATTCCTATTTTGTTTTGTTTATACATCCGTGGAATTACATTTACCACGAAAACATCAAACTTTTTCGTTCTAACTAAGAAAATTGTACGTTAGTTTGTGTAGGCCGTTTCAGAAAATTATTGAATGGACCTTGTAACAATAACCAACTTACAAAATTGTTTTTTTTGTTTTATCAGTAATTTAAATATAATTTGATAATGGGATTAATAACCTGCAGATACACAAGTTTTCCATTACTGCTTTTGAAAGATCCATTTTCTCGTTTGTGTTTGTTTATGAGTACAAAATGTTTATTCGCTTAATCGCGTGTTAGTTAGCTTATAGATTAATGACGAAATCCGTCGACTTCTTCTTCTGTTAATCCAGACCATCTTCTTGTTTTTGGACCAATGACACCAACGATATCTTTTATATGAACCATTATAACATGGTCCTGCTAAATATTGTAAAAATACAAAAAAATATTAATCCAACCCAAGTAGTAAAGCCAAGCCAATATATTATTTAGTAACAAATATCAATCTTACACTTTTAAGTTATATAAAATCAAAATTTTGTGTTTTTTAAAGTTTTTTTTTCGGATGAGTAACTTTACTGGTTGAGCTGATGTGTAGTGTAATAGTTAAATCTTTTTATCAGACTACACAGCTCCGTATGAGGTGTCACTAGAGACGTTAACAAAACAAATTATGGTAACAGACTTAACAATTGTAACGGTCAGATAATTATGTAACGAAAAACCAAGGAAGTTATTAAGTAAAACTGAAATAGTTACCTTATAAGACAAATCAAGAGATTTGATGTTTAAGTAAAAGTAGGGAAAAATGGGAACACAAAAATTACCACAGAAAAGATATCAAAGGAATCATATTTTTACAACACTAGACTCGTACGATTATACAGGAAGACTAAAGACACACGAACAGCCCATTCCCAGACCCAACAAATTGAGCTCTGTGTAAGTAAACAGGGATTTAAATATGTATAACGATACATATTGTAACAAAATCATCTATCATACGCATACTTTATACATAGCAATCGCTTTACATGGAGTTTTTAATAAACGAACACTACTCATGGCTTATTAATTTTTATTGCGTTTAATCAAGCAGCCTCAGGGTGCATTGTACTCGTGACTTTTTTAGTCATTCAAGTTCGGGAGTAGTAAACCAACTTTGACAACTTATTTTAGTGCTCAAAAAATCGTTCTCCTTTTTTATTTGCTTTTGTAGTTGAGCTGATGCTTTAATATAAACTGCAGCAATGAATGAGTGAATTGAGCTTAATCTAGCATTGACCCTGTGCATTACAATCATCCAACCCAATACATCATGACCATATGTATGCCCAATAATATATCCAAAGCGTCACAAACATAATACACGAAAGAAGGATGAAGGATTAAGTGGATTTCTTAGAGGTTTAATTCAAGTTTATTCACCTCTCTAAATCATCACTTCAACCAGTTTGCATTTGCTTTTGGTTATAACTTAAACGTTGACGAAAGAGTGCTCCAGAAATGGAAAGAAATCGCGATAAATCTTGCTTATGAGAAAATTACATGTTTTAAACGTCATCACGAAAAACATCAATTCAATCGTTAATTTAGCATTCATCAACGTTGATATTTCAAGGGTAAAATGTTTGTGAACCGACCCGTCACCCATACAACACGGTACGAGTGCATACGTGATAACATACTCATTGAACTTTATACATCAATCAAATAGATTATCAAAGATGAAAAACATGTCCATTCCACTCAGACTCAATTGTACAATACAATTCATGCAGTAAAGGCATAACTATCCTGAATAAAAGCTCAAGTTCAAATGTTTTTATTGGTATTGGTGGTTCTGGTGGTTACGGGAACAGTTCATTTGTGTATTCATACAAGTAAAAGTAGAATATTAAGACACTTTTCTACTTTTCTGCTGTTGGGATAATCTTCAAAAACATTTATTGAAGCCTAGTAAGTATTATAAAATAACAATTGTTAATTAATTGGTTTCATATCAATACATAATATATATAATTACAGTTTAACAAATATATTGTTTGTCCTGATCAAAAAAATACGTTTCTAAAGTATTAATTTCCGCTGTGTTTTTTTCATTCAGGGATCCTGGGTAATTTGAGTACATACTAATGAACCAATTTACAAAGTTAAACCCATCATGATTTTTTCAAGGATGTACTACTCGGATTCAAACAGAATGCCAAGTTATGGGTATGTTAGCAACAAATCGTGAGTTTGACATATAACTCTGGACGAACTTATGGTAAAACTTGAATTTTTGTTAGTCATATTTGCTCGACTTACATTTCAATTTATACGTTTAGCATATAAACCTTTAATTACATTGCTTTATAAAGTTAATACGTACACGTACTATGGTATGAACACAAAGCCCCAAAAACCCTAAACTTTCTATTAGAAGTAGTTCAACGTTTTGAAATAAAATAAGTCCATTTTTCTAATAATTATAGTTTTGAACGAATTAAAGTTTGACCACAATGCACATTTACGTTGCATTCGATGATGTAAGACCAAGGTTAGGGCAGTGAACTATTATCTTCGTTACAAATTATAATCTCGTCGTGTCAAATAATGATGCTCATTTTACTCATGATAGCAACTCCACATCTGCTTTACTTCCAAACGAATGCATTTGAACGAGGATACGGAAAAACTCCTATACATATAAAAATAAATATATTATATAATATATTATATAATATATATAGGTAATATCGGTATATAAGAAAATCCCTTAACAATAAAATTACACCACTAAAATATTATTAATGCTTTTTATTGAAAGGAAGTTAAATGTATATATTTCTGGTTTTCAGGAAAAATCGTAGTCACTCAAGTCTACATAATGAGAGTGAATTCTATCCTGAACCCAGAAGACCAACATGAAAGATGTAAAATCATTTGACAAAACAGTAAATCGCACGGTAAACCTTTAACACAGTACTTCTGAAGTAGCATTTAAAATACACTAATGTGAAATCCTAATAAGATCTAAAGAGCCATTTCTAAGAAAGTAAATTGTAAATGAAGTTGATTTTCTGCTTGATAAGAACTTAAAAGGTGCATTACAAGGTAGTAGTGTTTCCAAACAAGCTCTGATCAGTTATGTAAAAGCGTTATTTAATACAATTCAAAAATTCAAACTAGCATTTATAAAGAATTTAGGGATACTTAAAATTTTGTATGGTTTTTATCTTGTTTTAGAGAGTTCTCTCGGTTACACAATATTACTGTAAAAATACATTTTACAATTATTTGTTGACTAAGATCTCTGTCCCATTTTACCAGGGAAATTTAGTGACAAGAAGAAATGTTTTCGTTTAATTGCCAAGTACTTCAAAAAAATACAATTTTGGTTTAAAGGCCAGCATGATATGATAAAAGTAGGAATTTTTTGAAAAATAAAATATTATTTGCTCGGGGCTTTAAAAAACATTTCTCTCGAATCACATTTAATTAAATTAACGATTTTTATATTTTAGTACTACAGAAGATGTATTCTCGTAGTATATTTTACTCATAATAACACTTCATTTTATTAATGAACTATGATAGAAGCTTCTTTGTTTTTTGAATTATTACATTGAGGAAGTGCATTTTAGGACAAACTAATGCAAATACTTGCTACACAACGATTTTATTTAGCGAAAATGTTCCTTTTATAATACGAACTATATATTTATATATTATTCATACGATATTTAATAACTACAGAAGTATCCGTCAAAATGATAATATTACAGGCCAGTATCGAAATTACCTTGTAAAAATGTCTTGGGACTAGGAGGATTTTTAAGTTACTATGAGTTTTCAATTTTGTTTGTTTGTGTGATCTTCAGAAGAGAACATGGATTAAAAACCAAGAAAGTGTTAAATTTAAGAAATCTACCTCAAATGAAAAACATGTATCATTCCTGATAAAGATTTAGGTGAATATGATCATGATCAAAATGGTTATTGCTAGTAGAGTTTGTGGAATTTTATGTTTTTGTCATATTCCTAATATTTATTTGTATTTAGTTACTTTACTCGTGTTCGTAGATGGAAATATCTTTAAGCATTTTTTTGAAATATCAATTTCTATGTTTTGTGAAAGATGTCAAATGTAGCGGCATTATAACAAACATAACTTTGATTTTCAAAATAAAAACACATTTGTGAAAACAAAAAGTAAACCACTCAGTTTAAACTATCAGATTAGAAACTAAAAGTGGGACATAAAAATTATACCAATGTTGAGATAAGGCTTTTCTAATATTTGTTGGTTACTTAGTTCTACTTAAATAATACAATGTCACAGAAATTCATAGTAATAACGATCTCATCAATGTTTTATTTGATTAATTTAATTTTCCAATGGATTCGTACAAATACCGTTTCTAATAACACTCGCTGTTCCCAAATATCATTATTTATAAAAATATTAAATTACTTATGATTTAGTTATCGGATAGTTAGTTATGCTTGTAAAATTTGGCAACATTAACTAGTTGCTTTCATGATGTCACGAAAATACCACTATGGCCGCAAATGGTGTATTCCTGATGCAAAATGGTATATTATTTTCTGTAGTTGAAGTTAGTCAAACATTAACTTGATGATTGGTGAAATGGAAAATTATAATGGAATTTGAGAACATTGTAAATTGTTTCTGAAGTGTTTCCATCGAGTCCATGCTTTAGTTTAAATATTAACATCCAATCATTACTACAAATCACCAGTGTGTTTTCTTGTGACCGAATTAAAAAAATTGAATAAGAAAACACATACAATCGTCGTCGCTATACATTTAGTCAAAATCAAGATGGCCATGATCCAAATATGTTGTATAACACGTGTGAATATTGCAGGCTTGACACATCCCTATCATAGTGCATCATCTTTTCAACTGACTGTGAAAAAAGGAATGCAAGCATATATGCATAAGCATACCATTTCGTGATGGAACAAAGCTATCGTAAACCAGGAAAAAAACAAGCTCAACGTCCAGCGATTTCGTACAAGTGGAAAGTAATCCCGTCAAAAGAACTGACCATTGCAGCTGTCATTAGGAATGCCACTCATAAATACATGAGTTTCGTTTAAAAGTAAATCTGCCCAAATTCTTCTAATCCATTTTAATAAGCATCTTACGCTTGGTGTAAAGAATATAAAAAAAACAATTACGCACAAATGACCCAAATAAAACTTTAGAAGACGTAGCAAAACGTTTTTATTACCCGTGCATATCATATTATGATTCATAAAAGTGCACAAATCGTTGTATAAATTATAACATACAAATTTTATCGCAGATGTTTAGGAACTTTTAAACTTCAAAGCTAATTTTTCCACATTCACATTTAAATAAAATGACACAACTGTTTTCCTAATTTCACCACATAAAAGCTAACACCCAAATGCGTTCCCTACGTCATCAATATCATCATCCCATGCCTTTCTCAATTTTCTACAAGTTTTTGTTAAATGCATAATATGTATAAACAGTGGCTAAGTTATTAGGTACACCTTCGTCTGTTGAGAAGTTGCAAATTTGAAAAATTCCACGGCCTTAAATAAACAACATTACCAAAACGATTTATTATCTCACTTTCATACATTGTCATACATTCATTTAAACTAAAAAATAGAGATAGACGTTGAATTTTATTAAACTAATTGAATGAGTACCATTTTTGATCTTTTAACTCCGTGTGATAAAGCATGCCGTTTTATACATTTGTAAAAAAGAAACGTGTACATACAGAATTTAAGGAATCGTTTAAATGACTTTGGTCTTCTATAAAATTTATATGAAAAAAATCTTTTTCGCGGTTTGATTTCTTTCTTTTTGGAATATATGTATATCCATAGTCACACTAATGTGTAAATTTATAGCTGAATCCTTGGTTTATTAGTATGGAATCTTGTTTGGTTTCCCGCAATCATTTCATTCAAGTACAAAAACAATTTACCAGCGTAAAAAATTGTAGAATTAAAAACAAAAAAGGGACAAATTGGTAGTTTTTTGTTTTGTGCTCCTGCATGATTGGATATATTGTGCAGTGCAGTAAATTTGTACCACTCAAGATGGGAATAAATGGTAACGTTACGATATAATATTTTATATTTCCATTTGTTCAGCCAAAATTCAATGAATTTGAAAACGTCTTACACTTTAAGCTACGAATTTCAATAGTATCTGGTACAAAATCTCTAGCTAAAAAACACGAGATAGAAAATTTACACGACATTTAGAAAACCATGTTCACAAGCAGACACGCAGATATGAAATCTCATAAACTACCTATTCTACAACCTCATCATTTCCACTATGCATTTGATAAACTGTAAAAAGCGAAATGATAAATATTTGGTACTTTAAGTTATCCTAATAATTTGTAAATTGCTCTAGGAGAATCGATATCCAGCGCAGAAGGTAAAGCACGGTTAAACGTTTGATTTGTCAGTTCGAAGTGAACTAACTACTAGTAATGCGATGTTATAAAAGGAGATTGTTTCAGTACACTAGTATCTGTACACACGCACACTTATGCATATTTAATGGCACAAAATTTTGTCTGTTATATCAGTACTGTAAATTATTAACATAATTAATACTGTACTTATAATAAGTAGAAATAAAATCACAATGGTGAAAAATTTTAATCACAATTTTAACTGGCATTTTTATTTTCCATCAATTTCGTGTCATTTTTTGCAAAAAAAAACCTACAATAATGCAGTATAATATTAAAAGTTTAAATTCACAATTTAGCTCAATATTCAATCGAATTCGTTGTTTCTCATTTCCAATTTATGATGCTCATTAGTTGCCAAACCAATTAAAAGTCATGTTTACCTTTTAAACTATCATCACGTTGATACCATTTGTCTAGTTCCAAATTGCCACCGGCTGCCTGAAGGGTTTCTTTTCCTTTCACATAAGTTCCTATACCAACTTATTCAACATCAATATGAAGCAGAAACGTCTTAAACGTTTCAAAGTTTACGTCATCTCGTATAATCTTTCGATGCTTGGCAGGTTTTTGAGTTGGTACACCATTTAATATCTGTAGCGTCCACAATGTGTATGGACTGAGCATAAAGTCTCCGCTTTTAAACTTCTCGTACACCTGATTGGACCCATGTCTGTTTCCATTCGTGTCTCGTTCAAAATTGTATTGCATGGTTTGATTGAGTCCACTCATAACGAAGAATTCGTCTCCAAACGTGTAGTACGATACTCCGCTATGTGTCATGGAAATCCCAAAATACTCTACAATATCATCAAAGTCCGCTTGCTTTTCAGCTGTTGCGTGATTTATTTAAAAATTAATCTCAATCAGTTCGAATTTGATTGCCATTCATTCTTACTTTCCATTTAAGCTAATGTCTGCATTAAAGTTTACTTTGGAACCTGAGAATAAGAGTTCAATCTCATCTCACCACAAGTGAAAAATGGCGTTCGGTATAAACGCAAACAAACGGTTCATTTTGGCGATACTTTTCAGTGGATCGGTCCAAATTGTTCTTGCCTTGTGGAAGAGAGTGAAAGCGATATGGTTAGAGTTGTGTGTAATTTGTGTGTTGGCGATTCTCGAACACGGGACTATTTGTAATTTAGTGCTGTTCGTTAGTTGAAACTTGATTGGTGTTTACAAATACTTGAATTAAACGCAAACAAACGGTTAGTTTTGGCGAAATATTTGAGTATATCTGTCCAAATATTGTGTGTCTTGCGGAAGAGAGAGAAAGTAGATTAGTTGGAGTTGTGTGTAATGGTTTGGTTTGAAATTGGCGAAGGCGTAATATTTTTGCGAGATTTGGTGCTGTTCATCAGTTGAAACTTGATTGGTGTTTGCAAATACTTGAATTAAACGCGAACAAACGGTTAGTTTTGGCGAAATATTTCAGCATATCTGTCCAAATATTGTGTGTCTTGCAGAAGAGAGTGAAAGTAGATTGGTTGGAGTTGTGTGTAATGGTTTGGTTTGAAATTGGCGAAGGCGTAATATTTTTGCCAGATTTGGTGCTGTTCATCAGTTGAAACTTGATTGGTGTTTGCAAATACTTGAATTAAACGCGAACAAACGGTTAGTTTTGGCGAAATATTTGAGCATATCTGTCCAAATATTGTGTGTCTTGCGGAAGAGAGAGAAAGTAGATTAGTTGGAGTTGTGCGTTATTGGTTTGGTTTGAAATTGGCGAAGGCGTAATATTTTTGCGAGATTTGGTGCTGTTCATCAGTTGAAACTTGATCGGTGTTTGCAAATACTTGAATTAAACACGAACAAACGGTTAGTTTTGGCGAAATATTTGAGCATATCTGTCCGAATATTGTGTATCTTGCGGAAGAGAGAGAAAGTAAATTGGTTGGAGTTGTAATTTTGTAATTTGTAATTGGTTGTAATTTTTCTTGTTACTCGTAGTTGATACACTTCATTTCGCTCAGCGTAAATTAAGTGTGAAATGATGCCAACTCCAATGAAACTTTGAATCCCATTTTTGAACCCTCAAGGCCACGGCGATCCCGATTGACACATGGTTCGTGATTTGCTGAACGAGATCGATTAATTGCGCTGTTTAGGTGTGCACTATGCTTAGTTAAAAATTTTAGACTTTACTTTCGACCTTGCGGTTTGACCCTACGTTCAATAGTTTCTTGCCCTTGACCGTAGTGACCCGGGGCTTAATTTGAAGAAAATCTTAAACTTTGGTGGTGTTAAGACTATGACTAAGACTTAGACTGTTGAGGTGTTTATTGAGTGTACTTGAAGAAATTTGATGCCATCATGGTGATTCTGGTATGAAAACAAGTAGATAAAACTTGTTATGCTGCGTTCACTTATCTAATTACAACACACAACATTGTGCATTGTGTGTACAAGTAGGGTTAATAATTATGTTATAAATTAATTATGATTCCTTAAATGAATTTTAGTTATTTTTTGTACTTTTTATACTTTTTAAGTTATAAAAACCTGTACAAACTATTCACACAGAGATATGTGTACCTAACAGAATACGGAATTTTATAACAATTACGAACTTATAAAACAGTTTGTTGTTTGTCATTACTAATGAATACTTTGGAAATGTGTATGGGTGAAGTTTTTTGCCTCTCATGAGTAAAATTTACGAGTAAATAAATCATTTGGCTTTGCAAAAGCTGTTATTGGGTAAAATGTAAATTATATTGAATGACTCAAACAGAAGATCAAGTTACGTTGGTGAAATTAAACGATTCCGTGATAAACCTGTCCAGTGATTTTTTGTTGGCTGCATGAGTTAAGGTTAGCTGGAGAATGCCTTATGAAACATTAGACCTATTCACATAGCAATTTATGGAATATTAAAACGAACATGTTGATTTTTTGGTGGTCTTCCATAGATATAAATATATTTCACATTTTATCAAATAAAGTCTCAACAGCACAAATAATAAAATATTTTGCTGGTCTAACATTAAGCTTAATATATGCTGGTAAATAAGTAGAAATGCATCAAGTTCAAACCAGTTTATTTACTGTCCATGTTTTTTATGGAAATTTAAAATTTAAAGTAATGCTTCAATTCAAATTTTACATCATGGATCAGGCATTAATATATCACTTTTTGAAGTGATGCTCATAATATTACCTTTCCCAGAAGTTTAGGTGTATTTTTATATAAATTAAGAAAAAAATGATGATGTAATAAAAATAATAACAACTAAATCAAAATTAAGATTGCAGACAAGCACCACGCCTAAAAAGAGAACTCGGGTATTTAATTAGACACTTGGTAAGACACAATATTAAGCAATAGATTTATATTGAACTTTCGTTTTATATGAATTTATTTTCTGTTTTGCGTGTATGAGAAATTATTTTTAAAAAAATTACTACAATAATGCACTCGCTCAAAACTTTGTTCGTATGTAGCAGCAAGAATGAATGAAAATGTGTCTGTAATACATACTGCATACAGCTTTAGCAGCAACTGGTCAGCTCAAAACAAACCAGGCAGGAAAAAATATGGAAAGTGCGCGTTCTGGTCAACCAATTCAACTTATAAAAAACGTATCATAAATCGAACAGATGTTTGGTTGAAGTTTATAAAAAAATCGTTTGATACAAATGTTGCAATTCATAGATACGGATGATAATATTAAGCACAATTTTATACCATCCAGGTCCAAAAAGAACTCCAGAACACTGTCTAAAATACTCCGGTATAAAAGATCACGGTCTAAAAGATTCTGGTGCAAAAGATCATGATCCAAAATGTCCCTTTCCAAAAGATCCTGTTCCATACCATCCAGGTCCAAAAACATACCGGTCCAAAAGATTCCCGTCCGAAATATCCCAGTCCAAAAGATCTCGTTCAAAAATATCCTGGTTAAACGATTCCGGTCCTAAACGATATAGGCCTAAATAGGTACCTGTCTAAATAGGTCCCGTCCAAAATATCACGTTAAAAAATACAGCCAAGTGTTTTGTTGGGACGGAGATGAGATTAGACAGCCACGTCGTCATGATCGCTCTTACAGTGGATTTATTAGTATCTAGTTAATTAACGTAGGGTTTAACATGAGGACCAGCATGTAATAAATTAACGGTTATTTTAGAAAGGGGTTTAGAATTGGGTTAAACATTTGGTTTCAATTAAAATTGGGTATAGTATATGGTTTAGCATTTTGTTTAGCATTGCATTAAACATCTAGTTAATTAACATTAGTTTAGCAATTGCTTGAATTAATACTTTGAGTCACCTAAAGACAACTTTAACAACAAGAGTCGAAATACAGATACAAAATGGTATATAAGTATTTGTAGTTAAAGTTAATCAAATGTTATCTCAAAAAAGTGACTCGTAAAATAGAAAACTGATTGTGAAAAATTGAATGTAAGCATGAATGCATGAGTATAATATTTCGTGAAGAAACAAAACTATTGTGAACAAGAAAAACACTACCTTTTCAACTTTGCAAAAATGTAAATGTATCTTGTCTTTCGAACTGACAATTACAGCTATACTTTTAGGAATGCAATGTATGAAGAAATGATGTTATAATGAGTTTCATTTTAAAGTAAGTTAGCCCGAATAATTTTAGATCTATTTTAATGCACATCTAATATCTACGTTTGCTGTCAAAGAACAAATAAAGGAGCACAATTGACACAAATAAAACTTGAGAAGACATGTAGGAAAAAGTTTTTATTCTTACCAATTCGAATTAAATTATTTTTCATAAAAGTTATACAATCGTTATATTTATTATACTCTATAAATTTTGTTGCAGCTACTTTCGAAACTCGTATACCTTAAAGCAAAATTTTGTCCACAATCAACAATTAATAAAATTACACAATATTTTTTTTCTAATTTCAATATACTAAAGCTAACACCCAAAGGCATTTCCAACGTCATCAATATCATCATCCCATGCCTTTCTAAACTTTCTACAAGCTACTCTCAGTCTTCTCACCCAGTCCGCCACTTTATTGATGATATCAGGAAGAAACACGATAATCATGGCAACAGTAACTATACCAATAAATGCAAAAGGATGAGCTGCAATAACACCACAAATGCTGTTTAGTATTGATGATCCCATGCTCAAAAGTGCTGCTACTTGTGGTAAATGGGCACACCCTCGAAGCAGGGCAACCATAGCTTTAATTGTGGTAACAGCATCCAGAATAGGAATAAGCATCTTATCACTCTTCCTTGTTCACTGGTGGCAAGGCTCCCAATCTTTCCAAATTTTCGACCGGAGCAGCAATGGCAAATTTCAAATTTGCTAAAGATGCAATTAATCTAGCAAACCAGCTGTCAACTGAACCTCCAGCACCTTGTCCAAGAATTGCAGTGATAAGCCCTACAACGTTTGCTCGAAATGAATCCATGGAACAACAAGACAGCAACTGTAATAAAAAGATAATAAGAAGTTTATTTTATTTTATGTCTAAATAGATAAGGTACCACCTATAGATTTAAAAAGGTAACGGTTAAAAATGAGAAAAAATAAATATTTTAAAAACTTACCTTATATTGCAAATGTTATATTGGTTAGATGTCTGATGATATAATACAACTTCAAGTGTTGCTCCGACCAGCATTCAAAATATATTGGTTAATTCCTCAGTCTCGAGCAGGCTATTTATACCATTACACCAAGAGCATAAAACGTATTGAGTATTGCCACCCATGTATGTCTTTTCCTCTTTTCACAGTTGTACATTATAAAAATACATCAAACAGTATGAATTTTCATCAAATGTTGTTACTGAGGAATACTTTGGAGATTCGCAAAAGGGAAATATGTCTGTTGGGATGAGTAACATTTATAAAGAACTAAATAGTTTGACTTGGCAAAAGTTTTTATTTAAAAATCAACTACAGTATGAATGACTTACTTACCAGATTAAACAACCTTGGCAAAATGAAATGAGTCATTAATTAACCAGCTCAGCTATCTGATTTTTTTGTCGGCTGTATGTGTTTAGGTTAGCTGGATAATGCATGATGTTTAGCTTCGTTTTTTAAGTAACGTCAACTCGACAATGAATTTCCTCTTTTCACAGTTGTACATTAAATATAAAGATACATCAAACAGTATGAATTTTCATAAAAAGAGACATATATAAAAGCTTGCAGGTAAACTGCAAAGCACAAACGAGTTTTAGTAAGCTAAAAGAAAAGTGCGGCTTGAGTAATATCCTCCTTTCCTCGTTTTTTTAAAGAACTAATAAAGATAAGCTATGTGTCCATACTCCATACATGACACTCAAAAAACAAGCAGCAGCATCAGTATACGTTGTGGGCAAGTCAAGTTACAACTTTTTTCTTATTCACATAAGCATTTCACAAAACAAGGTTCAGTGTCTTAAACAAGCTTGTGGGAGTACACTATGCCCAAATGATGATGGTTACGTTTTTGTAAAATGTGTAACATGTATAAGTAATAAGTTATAACAACTTTGTCTTCTAAGAAGTAGCATTACAGAAAAATCCACTGCTTGAAATAAGTAAAATTTCCGAAACAGGTTTTTTATCTCACTTCAGCGAAACCAACTGAGTCAAAAACATTTTCATGCATTCAATACAACAAATTAAAAATATCACAGAGATGTACATAAACATTGATCAAAGGGAGGTTTTGAGTTGAACAGGAAACGTATATAAAGCACAGATAGAAAATCGGCCAACTTTTATTTTGGAAAACTAAATGAGTTATATTTATTCACATTTAGAGTTTTTTTTAATTCGCTGAGATATAGCTTGCTGTTTCATGTATTTGTGGAAAAGGAATGTGCAGGTAAAGCATGTGAAGAATCATACGAATGTCTTTACAAGCCATTTCTATCCAAAAGTTCTATCTCACGATTTGATTTTTTTTCTTTTTCGAATAATATGTATATTTACACTAATGTGATTTTTTAATCTGAATTTTTGGTTTTTTGGTAATATGAAATCAGGTTTTTTCATGCATTCGTTTCATTCCAGTACGGAAACCATACACCAGCACCAAAAAATTGAAATATCAAAAAGAAAAAAGCGGCGAGTTGTAATGTATTTGTCTTGTACTTTGATGTGTATCAAGTACACATTTTTCGTTTCAGACCGGGCACTACTTAGTTTGGCATAAACTGTCATCTTCAAATGTGGCATAAATTGTTGAGGATTTTCTATCACCGGTTATTCCAGCTAGGTAAATCATAACGGAATCCAGTGGTCTACCGATTTTTAAAGCGTTACCACCGTAAAGATAAATTGTTCGTTGTTTGTCCGTTAGACAAGTTTGTCGTGTATTTCTTATTGGGAATTGGTCAACAAACTTTTGCAACCTCTTCGGAAGAATAACTGGTCTTTCCCCAAATGGCACATAAACAGACGTCTCCATTGTAATCAAACTAAAGTATTGCTAACTAATATTTGAATATAACCACGTTTATTCAGTGCTGAACACTTTATCGGAAATATTTAACTTATGAAAATGCTTATTTCAAATATATTTAACTTGTGAAATCGTCGTTTTTATTTTATAAGTAATTTGGTTTTAGTTGCCAGTAAAATGCGCTCCTTCATGTACAAAAGTCAATTTCCCTACGTAAAGCTGAGTATAGATCGGGAAAGAAATTTGGGTGCAGTAAACTTTTATCGTTCAGAAAATACGTAGTAATGGTTACCTCTTTCTTACGGGCTAAGAGATAACCTGTTCTCATAACATGAGTCCCTCGAAAATAACTCAAATGTATTAACGTCATTACAAATAAAATAACTAATAAATGTACGAAAAAAAGGATCAGACTGCGTTTTTGTACAGGACTATTTTTGCATCGGTAGATCATCTTAATAAAACTTGATTCGATTTTAGCTTTGTAAATAATTTGTGAAGAGTGGTAGCGTAAAATTTAAACTATGAAAACCAAGCACACGAAATTATTATATAAGTGTGTGTTCTTCAAAGAATGGGGCATTTTATACCAATAACGAACGTATCATGCAGCTTGTGGCATGCATAAATATATCTGTTTACATATGTATATATGTTCATTGTTGTCACTGAGGAATACTTTGGAGATTCGCAAAAGTGAAATTTGTCTTTTGGGATGAGTAACATTTATAAAGAAATAAACAATTTGACTTGGCAAAAAAAAATTATTCAAAAATCAACTACAGTAATAATGACTTACTCACCAGATTAAACAACATTGGCCAAATGAAATGCCTCAGTAATAAAACTGCTCAGCTATCTGAATTTTTTGTCGGCTGTATGTGTTTAGGTTAGCTGGAGAAAGCATGATGCAATATTAAACCTCATCGCATGGTGAAACGTTTTTGGTGTTATTGTGCAAATAAAACTATTTCCATAGCGAAACATATACCCAACATTTAATCGAGTCTAGTCGGTATCTTGGCAGCACAAATAAAAATTCTTTTGCTTTTCTAACATAAAATAAATAATAAAATATGCACAATGCTTTAACCAGTTTGTATTTATTCACTTACTGTCCATGTTTTTATGGAAATTTGTTGTAATGCTTCAAGTCTAGTTCTCTATTATGGCAGGCATTAATGTATCACTTTTTCAAAGTCATGCTCATATTACCTTTTTCAGAAGTTTATATGTGCTCGTATATAATTTGAGATAAGATTACT
>JAQFZG010002016.1:0-18299 GCA_034695465.1 Entomobrya nicoleti
GTTAATTATAAGTAATATGTAATATTATTATAATTATAGTTAACAATGGACATCATAAGACATATCATAACATTATCAATTTTACCCTGTCCATATAATCTAATATAAAAAGATACTACCTCTTACGCTAATTAAATAGTCCTTAATTTTATCAACATATCCTAAACAAAAACCACTTTCGTCAAATTCCAATATTTTTTCATTTACAATATCATTCCAGTTTTTTGTTGCTTTATACAAAATTGATCTTTGGAAAGAACGTGAATTAACTTTAGGAATTAAAAGTCTGGGATTGGTTGGGGTTGACATTTTTGTAAGCAAAAACCAATTTTCAAACATTTTACTACGCCTCGCCTTGTAACAAAATTTAAAAAGCATAAGTTTTGTTCTTTCTTCTATCGTAACAATATTTGCTAATTTTAGCAGGTCACTAACATCAACATTTTTTGACTTAATTTTTCGTTTACGCTTAAATAATGTGTTGTAGTAATAGCTAAACAGGAACCTATTAATTTTTTTCTGGATTCTGTCAGCTTGTGATGAGTCACTATCTGACCAAATACATATTCCAAAATCAGCTATGCTTAAAACAAACGAAGATAAAAACGTTTTTATTACAGTTTCACTTAATAAATGCTTATGTGAATACATCTTACTAAGCGCACCATTAACTCTTTTTTCAACAACATTTGCATGCTCTTTGAAATCTAGAGACGGATTTAACCATAGACCGAGATATTTAAATGTATTTACAAACTCGACTTCATTCCCATTTACTTTAAGCATTTCTATACTGGCCTCAATTTCCTGCTTTGAACGATAATCGTTTGCCTTATAGAAATACATCGCTTTCGTTTTATCTACATTTATATCAATACTATTTTCAGAACACCAATTTTCAACAGTATTAATACACTCTTGCATTTTATATACTCCTTCATCAATATTTGTTGCGTCAACAAAAATAATCAAATCGTCGGCGTACAAATAATGTGGTAAATCTATAACACTTGAAATAGAATTAATAAAAATTGAAAATAATATTGCTCCTAAGGATGAGCCGGGGGGTACTCCGTTGTTTATCGTAAAATAGTTACTTTGAAAATTACCATTTATAATTCTAAACTTTCTATTTATGAAATAATCTTTAAAAAAATTTATCATATACGGTTCTGCTTTAAATTCATACATTAATTTTTTAGTAACTTATATCGATTGACACTATCAAACGCTTTTCTGAAATCAATGAAAAGTGCTAAGACTTTCCCCTTTCTCTTATCAGTTACATTATGTATATTTTGTGAAAGCAGTGAAACTGCAGTTTCGCATGACCTGTGCTTCCTGAAGCCATGCTGAGCATCACAAAGCGATTTTTCTACCATTTTTGATAGCCTATGAAAAATAATTTTTTTATAAAATAAAAAAACTTTAGTTAAAAATGATAAATTAAAAATTGCACGATACGAACCTGCTTGCGATCTACTGCCCTTACCTTTGTATAGTGGAAAGCAATCTACTGTTTTAAAACTCTCTGGTACAACACCTGATTTTAAAATTGTCATGAATAAAAGTATAATCGGTTTCGCAAGATATTGGGAAAACTTTTTATATATGCATATTGGCGCATTTTCTTTCGAGTTATTACACTTTTAAATATCTGAAACGGTCTTAAGCGTTTCCTGTGTATTTATACTTTTCATTTTGTACTCTGGATTTTCTATTATGTAGTTCTTACAATAATGATCTATTTCGTCAGATAAAAGTTTTACATCCGAGGATGACTTTTCTAATATATATTCTTTTGAAAGTAAATTACAAATTTCTTGTTGTTCATCGACCACTTTACCATTTTCGTCTAATAATTTTGTAATTGGTAAACTGGCTTTCTTTCTGAAATTAGTGATTTCATTAAAAACATTCCAAACATTTACAGAATTTTTGCTCTCATCAAATTTACTTCTGATATACCTACTTCTTTCGTATTTAAGCATGTTGGTGACTTTGTTTTTCACCTTCTTGTGAAGTTTTATATTTTCATTTGTTGGATCAGCATTTCTCATTTTTTCAAGATGATCGCGCTTCTTACTTAGTTCCTTAATTGTGGAGTTATACCATGGTATGTCATTACCCTTAATTGATCTACGTTTAATTGGTGCATATTGGTCAAGTAACACAAGAACTTGTTTCTCAAAAATTGTTGCATTATATGGAAGTGTTTTTGAGTTCTGGACAAAGCTCCAGTCTACTTTTAAAATGTCCTTCCCAAAATTGTTTTCATTTACCTCTTTGAATGATCTG
Source organism: Entomobrya nicoleti (assembly GCA_034695465.1). Classification (NCBI taxonomy): domain Eukaryota; kingdom Metazoa; phylum Arthropoda; class Collembola; order Entomobryomorpha; family Entomobryidae; genus Entomobrya; species Entomobrya nicoleti. Next base: position 2,299 of record JAQFZG010002016.1, read on the forward strand.
TATTCTAATAGTTTTGGAGGTTCCCTCTTTTTACTTTTTTTAACAATATAAACTAAATAGTGATCAGAAGCAGCAAATGTAAATCCACCGCTGATGTATTTTTCTTGGTTCTGTGCGTAAATATGATCTATAAGGGTTTGTGATTGGATAATTTCGCCTGAGTGATTGGAACGAATTGCTATTCGTGTCGGGAAATTTATTTTTTGTGTTAAATTATACTCTCTAGTTATGTTTAGTATTTTAAATCTATTACTTGAGGGCTCAAGTAAATTTATGTTAAGATCCCCCATTAATATTAATTCTGCTTTTTTCAATGTTAATGCATGACATACTTTTTCGAAGTAATCGAAAAAACTATCATTTAGCTACGTTATTTTATCGCTTCAGTTTGTTTTGAGAGTGGACAATTTGGTAAAGACACACTGATTTGTGATGAATTGTACCACGATTTTAAACTGGGTAATATCGTATCGTTGAGAATCATTAGTGACATCGGACATTTACAAAGTGATCTTAGAAGATTTGAAAATGCAATTGAAACAGCGAATTTTATTTTAGAAAAATTACACCTCGTCTCCGAGATAGATAGAGAAAAGTTAGAAAACGATACGAAATGTCTTTTGGCTTCCATCCATGGTCGTATGGGAAAATATTCCGAATTTATCAATTTGTGCAGTGGGATGTTGCAAACCCATTTGAAGAAACGAATAATTATGGGCTTAAACTGTGATGGTTCGAGAATATATCATAATATGGGAACTTACCAATACTATTCAGGACTTTTTGAAGAGGCACATGACTCATATCAGACTAAATGCAATATCACATCACTAATGTTAACACGTATCATGGTTGATGAAGCATTACCGTTTTTTGTAAAAATCCATGAACAAATCAAAAAAGTCGTAGCTGAAAATAACATTTTTGCTTTACTTTCGCTAGGAAATGTAGGAGTTGTCCATTCAAAAATAAGACACCATCAAGTCGCTATTTCCACATTGGCAAAACTGGTCGAAAATCAGAGTTTTGTTACACGTTGTGTTGACGAAGCGAGGTTTGTAAAATTTTACCTTGCGCTTTCACTTGAGCAAATAGGAAACTTAGAAAGAGCAATTGAAATATTAAACGAATTGCGACTTAAATTTGTAGAATACCAGAACTATAAACCTGTAACAGTAGAGGAAGTTAAAAATGCTATTAAGGGATTGAAAGAGAGAATGCCAACAAATGATATTTTACAATTTTGATCCTACTATTTAAAGTTGTTATATTTTTAAAATTAAGATTCATGCTCATACAAATTATCAAATTCAATTTGTTTAGATATAGCTTTTAAATTTAAAGAATGTGGCTTGTAGTATTGTATTTGTGGTTTCCAAGTTAGTATAGCACCGATTATTTGCTTGTAGTGTACATTTTCGTTATAGTTATTAGAGCTTTACTCAAAAAAATGTTGAAGGATGCAGTAATTTTGTACAAAAACTATAACGTAACACCAACAAATAAATTTCCCCTTTACAGATAAATGATGCGATCAATAAATCCATTTACCAATAATATCTGAATGGTAAATAAAGTGGCCTTCGTCTCAATCTATTTGAAATAGTGTTTGAAATTATTTTATGGTATATAAGCAATAGATTCCAGCCAGTCTGGGAACAATCCTTGCTTCCACATTAACATTGTTTTTTCCATCATATTCTTTCTCGCAATACCTTCCACACTACAAAACAAAATGTCAATTAAAATTAAATAAATGACCAAATTAACTTACCCAAATCGCCAAGGAAACTCCACTCTGATGAGCAGAGCTGCTATTATCGACTTGCCAAGTAAATTGTATTTTGGAAACTTTGGTACATCGAATCATGTAATAAATTGCAGGTCTCAGCCAGTTTGATAAATTTCATCTTCAGATGTACGTAATATTTGTCAACAATATCAAATTGCATCCTACATAATTTATCTTTATAGCATCAAATCGTAACTGCCTTTGTGTTTCAAATTCTATAGGCCTTAGTCCGTTCTAAATATAAAGTTTTTTTATATGAATTTTCAATATAGTTTTCATTAAATACAAGGAATCTTATCGTCTTTTTATTTATAAACACCTATCAAGTGCATAATACTGCAAAAAATCATATCAGTTTATTTTCAGCATTGCTAACATTTCAGACGTTTTAATGTGATTTTAAAAATGCCGAACTGCACAGGCGTATGGAACCAAATAAGAACTTTTTTTTGAACCTTTGCGTCCAATTCTTTCCAAAATACGAAGTGAATGCATGCATGTATGCGTAACTTGTTTGTATATCAAACCGCTACTTTGAAAACGAATTCGAACTTATAAACTTAACAATCTACAAAATTAAGAGTTTCAGCGTATAATTTCAAATCCTTTAAAAAGTGTTTAGTTGAAATAAGAGACGACATTGCCATTCCAATTAACAAATTGCTATACTCCGGTTTTTTGTATATTGTTGTACAAAATAAGTTTATACTTTTCCACTATGCTCAGCAGTGAAGAAACGCATAACCAATGAAGGGCTTTTAGAAATCTAAATATGTATCCATGTAACTCGAATATCATAAAAATGAGAGCGATTAGCCCTCCAACAGGCAATATTAAAAATATTATTTGAATGTTCCCAGACATGGTCGGCTTTACCGGCGGCTCAATTTCTCTACGCCTTAAGTTAAGATCTGTTCTGTTAATTAAGTTTGACCACCATTCCAATAATCCAGAGCTTGAGATAGAAGAATCTCTTTTAATTAAAAATGAGGGAACTGCACCTCCAATATAAAAATTTAAGTATGATTTAAAGTAAGAGCTGGTGCCAACATCAGAGTGTTTTCCTTCTTGATGAAGCATTCGGCTCAATTTTTGTGCTTGGTAATCTGGCAAAAGCCAAGCCGTTTTGTTGCATTCCCTCAAGTCATTTACAATGAACTCGTCTTGTTTGTCCCAGAAATTAAATGTACGTGCAGCATCCCGTACATTTTTCATATCTACTAGACCGATTTGTACAAGCGGCCGTAATATATTAAGTGGCTCAACGATGATGTCGTATAATCCTAGATGGGCTCTAGTGTGATTCGATAAATACGCCATTAAATTTAAATCCTTCTCAACTAGTTTTTTATGTGCTCTATTAAACTTCTGATAGTAGTAATCCGTCTCAGTTAAACCAGAAAATATAATTTCTTGGCTTTTAGTACGTATATCAAGGTACTTATATAAATACGCCTTTGAAATAATTGGCCCTGTAAAATGTGGCATTTGATTAAAATCGTTTATAAAATAATTAGCTTCTTTTAGTTTAGTGTGAATACTGTAGTGATGTTCTAAGAGCTCATTAATTTTACTAAATGTTAGATTCTGCTTAGGTAAAACCACATTATACACGTTTGTACTTTTAAAGGCATTACTTATCACTGTCCCTGCTAAAAGTGTCGTGCAAATGAGTACCCGAAACGGCTCTGAATTCATCAAACTTTGTGGAAATGGATCTTCTTTCTCCAGCAGTACTTTGATCAGGCATGTAATATTTTATTCGAAAAAGATAACCGAGCACATGCTTCCTCGTAGCATATTCATGACAACTACTAGCAATACTGCAACAGCTAAGGCCCAAATCCATACATATGTTTCGAACACAGAAAGCAATTGCTCAATTTGCAAATCTTCAATTCCTCTCGAACCACAGCTGACAAAACGGAGCACACCAAACTTATTTTCAAAATTTAAAGCTTCATTTCTATCTTCGAAAAGTGTTTCCGTTAGGGGAATATATCTCATCAGAAAAGACCAACGGCACTTTCCTTTGCACATATGAAAAATATTTACATCAGTGGTGTTACCTAGCAAATGTTTTAACACTGACGTGAAAGCAAATGCAAGAATTTGGATGTTATCCGAATACTTAGCATTCATTTTCTCAAAGTAGCTTAATGGCTTCAGGATTGCCTCACGTTCTGTTCTCTCAAAATAAGGAATTTGATCACACAGACTAAAGTACTGTCCATAATCTTGGCATTCGAATATTCCAGCCCAAATCTGATTCACTCGGTTTATTTCCACTGATACCAAATCTTTGAATGACAATGATTTCGGAGTCCATAATTTGGATAGCAAAAATGATGAGCAGTCCAGGCAAATATTGATGTAACTCACTTCCAAAACACTGGAAGTTAGACCAAACATTTGTGTTTTTATGTTCACGTTACAGACCACTTGGCCACTAAAGTGCACATTGTTTTGGGAGCGATATTCTATCTTAAACCTCATATCATGTCTACCGTGGGATGCAAAAATTCGGAAATTTGTAATCCAGTTCAGCAAGTCGACTGAATCAAAATCTTGTGCTCTTTTAAAATCTAAAAAAATGTGAACTTTTGGCCGTGTGCTTGGCATAAACTTGAATCCATTTATGTCACATACATCGTTACCACAATAACTGTATCGAAAGAACCCTGGAAAGTTTTCATTTTTGAGCAAATGTTCCGGCATTATCAGGCTTACTTGAATTTCACAATTCCACGGTCTAGACTTTAAGAGATACCTCTCGTGTTCCAAATCCACACAAAAGGCCTTGTTGATATTGTCGGCAATCAATGGGGAATATAGGGAAGATGTTGGACAATCGTGGTATTTGTCTTGCTTTAAATTATACTTCGAAAAATTACTATTCATCAATGAATTCTTGGCTGGAATCAGAATTTGATCCAAATATTCCAAATTCCGACGTTTCTTACGCAACTTTCTGTGGCTAAATGCTTGTTCTAGTTTTCGAACTATGGTAGGCATCGCCGATGTTTGTCCAATGTCCAATGGTAGGCATTGCCGACTGAAAGACTTGCCCTTGAATATTCTTATTTAATATTACGGATCGATCACATCGAATACGAATACAGAATGAATGTTGCCTAGTTACCTACATTGTAAGTATTCTAAGAACTTACAGGTATGTAATAATATCATCCAAAGTGTTTCCAACGCAAATTAGTTCACGTGTCCGTTTAGATGAGGCAATACAACGATACTAAATTAGCTGTGTGTATTATGTCAGCACTTATATCCAAAATATTGCGGCAGCTACAAAAGAAAAAAATAGGATGTTCACTAGAGTTCTTAATTAGTCGCTGAAGTGACGTTCAATCGGTTTGAGATTAGGAGTGAGATTCAACTATAGACAAATCCGTTCAACACAAAAAATTAATTAATTCATTATTATTCATTATCCCCTAATATGATTTAAATATGCTGAACATAATTTTCATTTGTGATGTATTCTTTTACAGCAATTTTATTTCAAAAATTAAGTTTTTGTTCTCAAAAGTAATAAGGTATATTGTAGTTGTAGATATATCTAAACGATTCCATAAAAAGTGAGTTATGTATGTTATTGATTAAAGTCTAGATAATTTCCGGTTGTCGGATTGACGTCAAACGAGGAAAACTCATTAAAATACTTTACACGTTTTAGTAATAACATTTTTATTGATTTATCTCGAGTCTTGAAAGTGTGATTATTTAAACGATTATTTAAGTAGAACGAAACATTTCTTAAATTTATAGTTAAGAAGCGTGATATAAAAAAATACGTCCCAGCAATATTTCTACAAAATAACTAATATTTCATTAGAGAAATAATCGGGAAGCATCCACTTCCATTCCATTTTGAAAGGAAAGCATACATTTTTTGTTCTAAATAATCAATACTTAATTTATGTTTCAATAAGATACTCAAACTTTAGAGAAATGGCGGATCTCATACATATTCCAATACAATTCGCAATATTGATTTTTATATTTTCCAAGCTACTGAAGCATATTATCATAACTATTCTTTGAGTCTCATTTCTGTGGACGCAGTGAACCCAGAAGATTTTCCAAATGTTCCAAAAAATAGGCCAAATTTTTATCAAATAGCTAAAAGTTTTAAAGAAAGATATCAAAAATCTAAAGCACCCATGTATCTTCCGTTCGCGTTACAAAACTTATTTCGAATCCTTAAAGGATTCCAAAGCAGTAACTGCATTGTAATAGTTGATAACTGGAAAAGTCTAAATATCGACCAAACATCCGCGGAGCCCGTAATACTTCGAAAATTAGGCATGGCGCTTAGCTACCGAAAAGTTAAATTTTTAAGATTTAAGAAAAACAAAACATTTCTGGAACCGGTAATGATACCATTAGAAGTGATTAGTAGATTTGAACACGTTTCAAAACTTGAATGGATTCTAGGACCTAGAAATGTTGAGTGTATATTATCAAAGTTCTACCGACCAATGGTAGTACCATGGTACAATGGTGCGTACTGTGTCCATTTGGATCACAAGCTGTTTCATTTAAACTCCAAACCTTGGCAATGCGAAATTCAAGTGAGCCTTTTTATGCCAGAAAACTTCCTTCAAAATGAAAAAATTCCGGACATTTTTCAATATTTCTACAAGATGGAATTCAGATTTATCCCAAGTTTGCGTCCCAAAATTAACATTTTTCTCGATTCAAAACATGTAGTTGAGTACCAACCGATTGAACTGCTTAACTGGCTTGCACATAATGCATTACGAGGTTATAAAAATGAACTGATACAAACTGACTACTCTGTTCAAAATGATGTACATATTTTTGGTCGTATTAGCTGCACTGTGAAAAAATTCAATAATATTTTGCGTAGATGTGATATTTCAGAACTAAGTTTGGTATCTTATTGTATGGATTGTCCGACTCTTATAAATAATTCTATATTAAAACTGAATTTGGTTTCTTTCGAATATATCATATTTATGGACAAAATACGAGAAACAAGCTTGTGGCCATTAAAGTTGACATGTTACGGATGGTGGAAAGCACAGTTTAGTTTGTGTCGTCAACTACCTGGAATCACAAAAGCTAATTTTGAAGACACTTTGACTCCATTAGGTAGCCTTAGTAGTTTCAAACTGAAATATGCTGATAAAATTCAAATTCTCGCCTTTGCTTACGCCTCAGTACTTTTAAAGTTACTTGGAAATGTAACCCTAGTTCATCACTATCCGAAAGCATTGCTTGATGAAAATATTACCTTATCATTGCTAGTGAGAAGAGTTGGCTACTACCCGAAACCTGTGGGCCATAAAAGCAGTGCTCTACAGCTTCAAAACAAATTTTCACAGCTTCGATTCGTTAGTTGTGGTTCCAGAGGGCTTGAATCTTTGCAATTCGAGCAGTTTGTGTCTGTTTTCCAGAACAATATATGGATATGGATTCTTTCTGTTACAATAATACTAATACTGGCCATGAATCTGCTAAGAGGAAGTATATGTCCACTCAATTCGTTGGACAAACTGCAATGTCTAATTAAGTTAGTTTTGGAGCAAAGCGATCCATTTCCAGTAAAACTTATTCAGTCAAACTCATTTCGGTTTCTGATTAGTGGAACGCTTTTGGGAGGCCTAGTACTGAGTAACGCTTTCAAAAGTTCCAACGTTTATAATATTGTTTTGCCTAAACAACAGCTGCCTTTTAGGACAATTGATCAGCTGCTGGAACATGGCTACATCATTTACAGTAAGGCCGCACATATTGAGTACTCCATGGGAACGTTGCAAGATGTTATGGCAAATAACAGTACGGATAGTCAAATATCTTATTCGCTTACTGAGATTTACATAAACAAAAGAAAATCTGAAGCGTATGAAGACCAACTCAAAGACACAGAATTAGCATCAATTTCGTATTATTTCAATAAATCTATATCGCATCCCGGAATCAGCCTAATTCTTGAACAACCAATAGAAATACTTAAGCCGCTTTTGCAAATTGGTCTGATGACTATAGAAAACGTCGAGAAATCTGTTTGGGCATTTGAGTTTTGGAAAAAGCAAGACAGATTTATCCTAGATGACTTAAAACATTGTAACAAAACCGCTTGGATTTTACCAAACTACGATGCACAAAAGTTTGCCCGAATTCTTCAGCAATCGGGACATCACTCGGATGTTGGTGTCAGCGCGTTACCTAAGGAGTATGTTGACGTAGTATATAGAAGCCATATGCCCTCGTCTTTACTTTTGAAAACTTTATTGGTTTCCAGCTCAGGATTATTGAATTGGTGGTCAGATTTAATTAATAGAACGGATTTGGTAAGACGGAAAGAAAGTGATCCTCCTGAAAGGCCAACCATGTCAGGGAATATTCAAGTTATATTTGTTTTCCTTGTGTCTGGCTTGCTTGTTTCTCTAATTTGCATGATTATTGAGTTGCATAGATATATTTTAATAATTTTTAGCAAGGGATATCATTTGAGCATTTTTATATTTCTATCGGCATTTCGAAAGTTTAGCAAGTGCCTTCATTTTGGAAAACGTAATCCAATGCAAAACTACATATAAAAATCGACAGCTAATATTTTGTGCACTCATTTGATGCAATTTAAAGCGCTCTAAGCACTTGTTGTTCCAAACTTAGGTTGTGCATCAATTTTTGTCATAATCATTTCACAAATGAAACAACAATGGACCTGTAGCGATCGCTGATCATGACTGACATCCTAAATGTCAAGCTTTCATATAGCTGGTGAAACTTGGTTACATTCTTTATGTGGTTTAACTTTGTTTTGGGATTATTTTGAAAATATTTCAACACGATTGGAACTTAAAAAATACAGGTGAACTATTTTTCAGAAGGGTTAAATTTTGTGCTTTCATTTTGTTCTACGAAGTAATTAGGCACAAAACGTCAATACTTTTTTTAAAGAAATTTCACCTGAAAACTTTATTTAGGAATGAAACGCCTAACCAATACATATTTCCATCATACTAAAAGTGCGATAGATGATATTGTATATAGTAATTGGTTTTGGTTGACCGTAAATTGATTTTAATCCAAAAGCCTAAAAATCGTTCAATACTTTAATCGATAGTTTTTATTCCTCGCGTACACGTGCAACCCAAGGCAATTAAATAAACCATGTCTGTCTCTGATGATCCAATCAACTTCAAAAAAATCATTATAAGCACAAGTCTTACCAGCAAACCAAATTCAAAAATTAAGTATGTCATCGATTTCCTTGGATAAGTTCTGCCCACTATCCATCCATATGTAATGTTCCATCAATTCTATACCAACACTATTGAGCTAGACATTCGTAGTTTCGAACAGTTCTGGTTTCGTATATTCACCTGAAACTAGGATTTTGGGTAATATAAAAATAAAAATTTAATTGGCGAAATGATTCGACATGTTTCCATATCTTCACTCATTTATCTGAGCCGTTATTAAGAGTTAAAAAATAAGATGTAATTTTAGAACAAATTCCAACTTAGCAGCAACTTTAACATCGGTACCTCTGCAAATATTGAAAACATTGACGCACACTTTATAAATTATACATATATATGGTCACGTTTATTAGCCTATAATTCTAACACTATTGCTCGCATTTGGGAAAACTTTAATGTCGTACTTGTGAAAACATTACCATTGTAAGTTTTCTAATAAATAACGAATTCTAGCTAATTCCACAAAAATGCTTTTCTTTAAAAAAATAAAGAGCAGTGTTTTTAAACAGGTTTTAGTTAGTTAGGTCCATTTTTAGAGAAACGTAGAAACAGTGAAGTAGTGTGAAATCCGTCAAAATTAACAAAATATGGTTTACAATTTGTGCTTGAGTCATCAAAAAATAACCAATCAAATCTACAAAATGTGAATAGACCCTGGTTGTAATAGTTTTACTTTTTAAGGTTATTGTAAAATAATAATAACCCAGCACTTATTAAACACATTTCAGGAGGCGACACAAGAAACATCCATGGAAACATGACAAATCTGACAAACATTATGGTGTACTTCTTACTTCATTTTTGGGTTGTAAATGCCACAGGACTTGATCTGTCCAGAGGTAAAAGCAATCTGAGCACAATCTTAAATTACACTAACCACAAAATTGCTGAAATTCATGTCATTACAAGATCCTACAGCCAACGGGTTTGTCAAGCAACTTTACAAACATGAGCTTTGGGCAATAACGGCATATCTTAACAACATTGAATCCGCTTCAGAATTACTTAAAATCCAAAAAACTGTGTCCAACCTGTACTCAACTCTTAAAACATTCATGGATGACAAGTGCCTGATTGCTTTGAACAACTTTGAAAGCACTGATTTCCATCCAACGTATGACTATCCAATACTTCTCAAAAAGTTTGATTTAGCTTTGGGTCGCGTTGACTACAAACACCTAAGATTCAAAAGGATTCTACACGATACGCAAATAATCTGGATACCAGAGAAAATGGTTTCCAAGCTTAATGGAAACTTTTCAACTGAATGGCCAAATGAACACTACTTGTACAAGAACAAGAGAATGTGCAACATTTTCAAATATCTCTACTCGATTTGGCCGGCAGACAAAAATAGTCTTCGCTGTTTTGGACCAACTTCTTTCAACTTTATTCTGTCGTCAAGGCCATGGCAATGTGAAGTCCAAGTGGATTTGTTCCTGCCGGATAGCTTACTAAGTCTGGGAAAATACACAGAAATATTTGAGCAACTCACCACTAATAAGTTAAGAACTATGCCAAGTTTGAGACCACCAATTCATATTTTAGTTGATACGAAGCAAAGTGTAGCGGACTACGACTGGATTTCGTTAGCAGCTTGGACGACAAGAATGAACGTACGATTTTTTCATGGCAACGTTGCAGCTGTCAATCACATCCGAATTACTGGTCATGTTAGCTGTAAAACCAATTTTCAGAGAATACAAATGAGCGTTGAATGCACACTTAAAAAAGTGAACGTAATTTTTCCTTGTCCAGAATGTAACAATTTTGTAAGTGTAAATCTTGTGGGTTTGGAAAATGTTTCATTTAACCACATTCAAGTTTTAGAGAAAGCTCAAAAATGTGTTGCTTTTCCTGGAGCAATCGTAGCGGGATCGATTTCGATGTTAACTTTGAGTGCAAAAATTGCGTCCTTTGCTAACGAGCAAACTGAGGCGATTAAATGGCCACTAGCAAATATTCGCAAGTTAAAGCTAAGACTTTCCGAAAAACTAGAAATGCTTGCGTTTGGCTACGCATCAATATATGCTTCCTTTGTGGGAAATTTAACCTCGCATAAATCTGTAAAGTTTGGAAAATTGGAATATACATATTTCACACGATTTCTAGAAAGAATTAGTTGGATTTCTGACACAGAATATGAGGAACATGATAGTGTAATTAGCATACAAAATGTTTTTGGAAGACTTCATTTTGTCAGCTGTGGCTCACGAGGGATCCAGCCCTTCCCATTTCTCCAGTTTGTATCCGTTTTTGAATGGCAAGTTTGGGTGCTCGTATTCGTGACCATTATTCTTTTTTCTCTATCAATCTATAAATTGTACAGTGATCCTACCAGATCTACTGGCCTGCTGACGGGCATGTTGAAAATATACAAGGTTTGGCTAGAGCAAGGAAACCCTTTTCCGGCAAGCTTTGACAAAAACAAGCACATGCGGTTTCTAATGAGTGGAACTCTCTTGGCAGGCGTCGTAATAAGCAATGCCTTTAAAAGTGAGAACGTGTATGCAATCGTACTGCCCAGGGCACACATTTCGTATTACACGTTTGAAGATCTAATGGAGGACAACATTGTGTTCAGCCGCATGCAACTTTATTTGCATAGTTTAATTTATGACGGTGATTGCGATTCGACGGTAATTGAAAAAGTAGGAGTAAAAATTTGTAAAAAATCCACTTATTATTATTTGATCTTTGCTGAGCTATATAATCCGTATGCACATGTAGTATCACCGATACTGCTAAAAATTATAGAGTACTCTGAGCCTCATCCCGGTATTTTCAAAGCCATGAAAGAACCTGCGGATTATTTAGAAGTCTTTCGAAAAGTTGGTCTCATTGATAACAGTGCTGCCGAATTGCTTACTTCGGGGACTGCTTTGAAATTTCTTTTTGAAAAAAAGAAGGAAGATTTGATTGCAAGGGACTTGAATAAGTGCAATAGAACAGCATGGGCGATGCCAAATTATTTAGCACAAATTTCCCAACGATCGCTCAAAAAGTCGGGGAAACATTCAGATGTAAGCACAAATGCGTATACTTTTCCGGGACTTGTGTTTAGATATGAAAATGCTTATTTTCCATCCCCAATACTTGAGAGAGTTTCCTTCATTCTTACAACTGGCCTACTGGAGTGGTGGCCTAGATTTGTTAATAGATCGGACCTGATTTTTGGAAGTGGAAATAATATTCCTACAAGACCAACCATGCGGGGGAACATTCTTATAGTATTTGTGTTCCTTTTTGGAGGTTTGTCTCTTGCAATATTTTGCATGATTTTAGAATCCTGGAGAAGCATACTACGTTGCATCAGGGAAAAATGCAAATATTGTGTTAGCAAGATGCAAGCAATTGTAATATGGTGTAAAATTCTTAAAGTGTGTAAAACGAGCAAGTGCAAATTGGGTATGTGGACGAATGTAAAAAATGAATGCGCGTGGCCTCCGATTACCCGCTGCTGACTGGCAAAGAAAATGACATGCATGAACAATTGCATAAATCATTTACTGTAACGTTGTGAGTAACCTTTAAAGCCTATTAACAGATATTTAAGATTATTCCAGAATTGTCCAAAATATAAATATATTCTATATTCTTAAATGAATACTGAAATTTTCAGAAAATTGGGGTATACGTTTTTTAATTCGACAAAACAAATGCATAGAATAACGTTCTATTTTAGTAATAAACCTTTACACGGATTGTTCATTAGGTATGTTGTTGTACAAGTATTTCACATTTTCCAAATAAACTTGAGTTTAGAAGAAAATAAGAACAGTATCACTTTGTATTCAGTGCTTATAGTTAACAGTGTATTTTAATGATACCAAATTTGGTCACATAATCATAGATGGGGCTTGTATGATGTTTGTTGTTATTTATTACACCTCTTATCTGTTGCAGGATGTAAATACATTTGACATTTTTTATTTCAAGAGCTATTGTATATCAGCACAAACAATACATACCTATATACGCCAATATACTGATTATCATAATATAACACCTTTTATACAAACAATGAATGAATATTTCTATTCTATGTATCAGTCCAATGCAATATTCCAATCTTGATAACTTGCTAAAATTTAACAATAATTTATACATAACCTATTTATAAATATTACTTGCTTTGAAATTAACACCAATATTTTTTGACATTATCAATATAGTTGAGATTTTCATTCTCATCATCAAAAAAAAGTCTTTGGCGTTTAAAATTTCATTCCACATTAAAGTAGAATCCAAATTTTCTCTTTGCTTTACTTTTTAACTGTCAAGATTGATTGTCTAAAACTTTTTAGCTACGTTTTCTCTAACTTTACCTCTGAATGATCTCTTAATGAGACGACGAACGACGAATGTAAAAGATTGTTTGGGAAAGGCAAATAGACCTACACTAGCTATGGATCATTCTACTTATCTGCTCTGTTATTTGTAAAGTGCCAGTTTGAACTGCTTCGGCACGCGGGGCACAAGATGTTTATAGAGCTTTAACACAGACGCGTGACTTGTGCCCTATAAAAGTATTGCGTCCCGCAAACCGACGCAGTTTAAACTGGCACTGTACATGTGAACACTTCTGCTTAGATGACCTCTATTTAAGCAAAAGATGTCCAACTATGACAAGATAAATTAGATAAGATAAACAAGATAAAACCTTAAAGCAAAGCAGCCTATTCATTACACATTCAATGATTTGCACGAAAGTATTGATTTATTTGAGAACAAGCTAAGGCATTCTAACATGACCAGTTAGTTATGTAACTTGATTCTTCGATTTTTTTACCGTCGTCTTTAAACAGACTTAAAAAAACATTTAATCGTTTAAATTTTGAAAATATTCAGAAAAACTTATAAATCCACCTTCAATACAGTACTAGGGACAAAAATATTATATTTATGTACATACGAATATACATACCACATATACACTACAATACTAACTTGAAACATACACAGCAAAGTTTATAAGCAACTTACACACGCTAATTTTAATTCTAATTTGATTTTACAACTACAAACATGTTACCGCAAAGGATGGCATTTTTACACAAATCTTTTAATGTTCGTAGTTTATTAATACACAATTGGCTTATTATTTTGACGTAACGTAGCATGCCCTTCCGTAGCTCAAAAATCATGCAAACGAGTGCAATCGACAAGCCTCCCCAAAGAAAAAGAAATATTACAAGAATATTTCCAGACATGCTTGGTTTCGTGGGCATACTATTTTCATTTCCCAAAATGAGGTCGGATCTATTCACCAATTTTGGCCACCAATCCAGTAGACCAGTGTTGGGAATATAGGAAAGTCGTTCAAGTATTGAGGATGGAACATATGAATCTCTATACGAAAAATTAATTTCAGGGGATGTATACGCATTACGACTTATGTCCGAATGTTTCCCAGATTTTCTCAACGACCTTTGTGAAATCTGGGCTAAGTAATTTGGTAGCACCCAAGCACTTTTATTGCAATTATTTAAATCCCTCATAATCAAATCCTATTGTTTCTTATAGAAACGTTCCTTCAGGGCATTGCCATGCACTATCATTTGAGCAGTCCAACCATCTAGAATACCCGCATATACCAAATCCCCCAAAAAGTCCAAAGGCTCTTTGATTGCATCCAGTGCCTCGGGATGCATTTGGGAGTAATTTGTAGTTTTAGTGGAATCTGGAAGGTAAACAGGATTATTATCGTAGTTAGCTAACTCAACAGAGCCTTGAGCATAGAAACTCAACTCCCTACAAAATTCAAAGCCATACTTCCAAACTTCCGTTCTAACATAAGTGCCGCAATATTGGAAAACAAAATTTCCGTAATAAAATCGCTGAATGCGGCTGTACACAGTGATATTGTCTGCAATCAGCTCGTCGATAGTGTAGTATGAAATCTGTGCCCTAGGCAACACCACTTTGTAAACATTCTCACTTTTGAATGCATTGCTAATCACCAAACCCGCTAAAAGTGTTCCGCTCATCAAAAACCTCATTTGTCTCTTTTTGTCAAAATTTGCCGCAAACGGGTTGCCCTGCTCCACCAAAACTTTATAGATGCAAAAGGTACGAGTCATTAGGCCAACAGATCTGCCGCCATCCTTGTACAACTTTACGATTGTAACAGATGGCAAAGTGATGGATATCAAAATGAAAACCCAAACTTGCCACTTATAAACCGAAAAAAACTGTGCAACTGTCAAAGATTCGGTTCCGCGTGAGCCACAGCTCACAAAATGAAGCCTTCCAAACCCATTTTACAGCCTCAGTGCGTTGTCGTACTGACTGTATTTTTTATCTTCAATAAAAATATGCCTGCGGTGATATGTTGTATAATGTCGGTGTTCTGGGGTGTCAATTGTAACAGCTTTCTCAAAAGTTAAATTTCCCATAAAGTTTATGAATATGGATGCATAGCCAAAAGCAAGCATTAGTAATTTTTCCGATGACCCGAACTTGAACTTTGGTAGATTTTGTAGTGGAAATTTGATTGCTTCAGATTCTTTTTCGGCATAGTATGCAATTTGTTCTGCCAAATTAAAGTCGAAAATCAAGCCGTCATTTATTTTGCCTGGGAATGAGGCGTCAATTTGAGTTTTTTCTAGAAACGCTATATTGTCGAATGTGAGAGAATCCAGTTGCATAGGATATACATTTACCAAATGTCTACATTCGGGATTGGGACATGGAAAAATTACGTTTAATTTTTCAATATTGCATTCATCAGCAATTCGGAGTTTCTGACTTTTGGTACTGCAGCCAACATGAGCAGTGATTTGTACGTGACTAAAGATAAAGTCTCTTTCCACAAGATATTCCAAATGCTTATCATTCCTCCTTGAGGTCCAGGTAGCTAATGCTTCCTCATCGTATTCCTCTTCACTGGCTTTGGTGTCAATTAATATGTGGACTGGTGGCCTCAAACTTGGCACACTTTTTATTTGTTT
>JAQFZG010002017.1:0-18298 GCA_034695465.1 Entomobrya nicoleti
TACATACACAAAATGCATTTAAATAAAGCACACACAAAATACAATGTCTCTCTACACATTTTGTACGTGTGTCTATATTAACTTTTTTATAATATGCTTACACACACACACTTGCATGCATACTTAAATACAAATATATTTTTACTACGACACGATGATTATGATTATAGCATGCCACTCCATCGTGATGATGCGATCTGCTTTGATGACGATGCTATAAAGGAACTCACTAAACTTTATTTTGTACCTTGGATGGCGTCTTAGGCTTTTTGGTGTTATGTGCGCTTTTTTATATCCTTACATTTTTGTACATGTTGTTTAAAGTGAACGTGGTCTGGTCTCTCGCGTTTCTGATATTTTTGCTACTACACACTATATTCTCACATGAGTTTTTTTTCTCTGCCACATTTTTTGGTCAATACCACTATTCCAAAGGAACCAGGTTCGGTCGGATACACTCGACAATGTTCGCATATAACAGAAAAAACAGTCATCACATCACGACCATCATGATCATCATCATCATCACTTTGCCAGTTCAGTATTCATAGTATATCAGCTCAGCATATTTTAGTCAGAAAGTAAGAATCACACGAGAGATTGCATGCTAAAACATAATATTTTAGGTATAATATTATGTTGCGTGTCTTCTGAGTTAGGTTGGGGGTTTCTCGTGGTGGTATTATTACGTAGCCAAAACCAAGCCAGAGAACCAGAAGCCTGGCAGCAAGCACATACTTTACACAACTCTTGGAAGAGAGAGACACAAGTATGAAAAGAGGTAGAGGAGAGGTACATGCTTACAACAAGCGATGAGAGAGAGAGAAGAGGAAATAAAGGGGAGTTTGGGTTTTGGAGTTTTTTTATGAAAAAAAAATATGTTCGTTTGTTCGTGCTGAGCTGCGAAGCAGAGGATACAGAGTACAAACTTTGTGTGGTAGTAACAGGGATTTTTTTTATATCGTATCGTATCTGATCCTTCTCTCGTTCGCCGCGTACATATGTATATTTTTCTGTTACTTTTTTTGTGATGTGATGTCTGAATGATTGCATTTTCATATACATATTTATCTTTTCGGTAGTACATTTTGGTATGTTGCTTTTGGCTGCGAGTTGACTTTGCTGTATGCAAACACGAACGACTCACACGTTTTATTGAAGAGCGGAGAGGAGTGAAACGCATCCCATCGCATCAGCAGCAGTGGCGAATGAAACGAGTGGAGTAGTAGCTCACGAGTACGTTACGTATGAAACTGTTGAGAAGGATTTTTCGATTCAACTAAGTTTGCTTTTGAGAAATAAAAGAGACTGAGTGTGAGTGTGCGAGTTGGTGAGCAAGCGGAGAATATAGTTGTTTCGTGGAAAAGGGAATTTCTCTCTCAGTCAGTCTGTGTCTGTGCGTTGTTGTGGTGGCATGGTCTGGCGTGCTGGTTTGTGTGTTTGTCTACAACAAAGTATTACTACACCTGAAGCATAATAGTCGCTTTGACTAAAAATACAAGAAAAAAGAGCAAATGTGCATGCTTGAATATAATTTTTATGAGGAGCCAAAGAAAAAGAGAGAAAAGCGGGTTGATGTGTCAAGGTACCGTGTAAAACACACTGGTATAAAGGAGCAATAAGTAAAAAAAATATCAATTGAAAGGTGATGCAAATAAGATCTCACTGTGTAAGCTAAGCTGGATTGCTAAGGGTGGAGAAAGCAGGAGAAAAAAATTGTCAGTTTCTCTCCAACACATTTTTCGTTGCGGTGAACGAGTACTCGTCAAGGACAAAGTGGAAAGGAAGAAAAAAAAAGTGCAAGTGCGAAAAGAGGAAGAAAGAAGCGAGAGGTTCTCAGTAGTGCTGGTGAAAGCATCAAGACAAGAGGTGTGTGTGTGTTTGTGTGTCTATAGGTGTGTGAGATTTGGTGAAGGCGATTAGTCTTTCTCAGCGACTTTCTTTATTTTGAACTGTATCCCATTCGGTTTGTGGCGGCATATGTATGTATGTGCTGGAGAGAGGCAAAGACCCTATCTCGTCCTCCTGTGACTCGTCCACAGTGGCTAGATTAATCGTGTTGAAGAGTGCAGGTGGTGGTGGTAGTGGCAGTCCGGGTGGCGGAGGTCTTATCCCATCTCATCAACATCATCATCCTCATTCGCAGCAACAACACCATCATCCTCCAAACGTGGAGAGAAATATAGTGGGAATTAGCTCCGGAGGTGGAGGCGGCGGTGGCAGTGGGTCTGGCATGATGTCTATGGCCAAGAGACAACACTGCTACCTTTGTGACCTGCCTCGCATGGTCTGGGCTATGATCCATGACTTCAGCGAGCCAGTGTGCCGAGGCTGTGTTAACTATGAGGGCGCCGACAGGATAGAAGGTGTGCTGGACAATGTGAGGCAAATGAAAAGGGCTCACTGCGGGGATTACTCAGGCTCCTCGCCAAGTGGTGCTGGACAGGGTGGTGGTGGAGGAGGAAGTGGCATGGGTTCCGGAGGAGGTGCTGGAAGCAGTCAGCCCAGTCCGAGATCGGGACAACCTCAGAAAAATGGGGGAGTGTATCACTTACCTCCACCTCATCATCCACCGCCACCTCCAGTTCATCCCATGTCTCATTCCCACCACCACCGAATTAATAGCTCATCAGCAGCGGCTATGGCGGCTGCTGCGGCAGCAGCCGCTGGAGGATCTACGTCGAGCATTAACATTCCACCTGCAGTCGTTTCCACTTCCGTCCCGACCTCTCACAACAATACAACTAGTGGTACGTGTGCCAAAAAAACATCATTCGTTTTCAATTACATGTGTCGACAACGTAAATAATATAACAGCGCAATCAAAGTTTTCTACCAAGCGTATCATTTGCTCACGAAAAAAAATGCCAAATTACGCTAAGCATTACATCAATGTCAATTCCTCTTGGCTGCTGCCCCAATGCCCCCACTTTAGTCAGTCGAGTCGCCAGACGACATTTATGTTCTTACTAATATTACTTTTCCACCTATCATATTTTATGGGTTGGGATAGGACTAGTCTCGATCAATAGTATTTAAATGCATGCAATCGCAATCTTGAAGAAATATTTTTGTATCTTCCTCTAGACGATTCATAGGTTTTTTCTTTATTTGCAGTCCTGCCAAATAAACAACTTATTTAACCATATATACAAGACGACATTGCACAAGATCATTCTCATATCATCACCTTCTGCCTGCAGTCCAAAAAATTGATTCAATCTTAGCACTAGACATGAAAACTTGTTATCGTTATAGTACGAAAATTGCCATGTAGCACGTATCATATGTGAATAGTAAACCAAACGAAAATTAGATAATTTTTGAACTAAAAGACGATACGCTGTCGCTGTGTCATGTAAAAGATAGCACTTTTACTTCATCTGTATTTACAGTAAAGCACAACTACATTCATATTATCATCACGAAGTAGATCGAAAAATAGCATACTAAACAAGTTAGTCACGTCATAATCATAATGCTAATTTGTGATAGCAAGCATGGCTTTGTTCACAAAAAAAATATGGCATGTGCTAATGTAATGAGTGCATTCATTTTGTTGGGTGTTTGGAAGTAAAGTCAAAGTGAAGATAAAAAAAATGAGGATGATTCTCTCTGCTTCTGACTGACAGAGATAAAAATGAATAGTAGAAGAGTAAAGAGGAGAGAGACAGTGCCGTTGTTACGTTTGACTTGTTGATGATACGAATGTAAAATGATAATACTACTGATTCTTTATGCATGTTACTCATTTTTGCTCCTATTTTTATAACATCACCCACCACATCGCATCATCATCACTATCACCCGCAGCAAAACAACTATGTATGTATATTTTTTATCGTATTTCTTTATGTGTCCATGTGTTTATGGCGTGATGATGATGATGGTTTATGATGTGATGCATACGACGACGAATTTTAAGAATGTGATTATGTGACGACGACGGTATATGTATGGTTGGTTGAAGTGGTGGGTGATATGATATGATGATGAAATGAGAGAGATAATCATTTTATGGTACTTGGACCACTTTAGTTTACAGTGCAAGTCTAAAACTAAAACTGGGAGATCAGCAAATAATTATGTTTACTCAAATATACAAGGTGGTAGGTGGTTTAATAGCTTTACTAATTATAAGTATGACGATTGTACTGCGGGAGACGTCAAGTCAAGATTACAAGGTGATGATAAAATACTACTGATTATAATTATATATTTTACTCATGTCATGTCACATGAAAGAGAGGGAAAGAGTTAAGTTCGCCTTTTGAGTTTTGTGATGAGAATATAAAGTTGCAGAATTTCATATTTCACGAGAAATGTGTAGGAAACACTTTTTTTAATATTTCGTTTGAATTTAGAATAATGAATATATAAATTCTCCCAGTCATTATCATAATCAGTAGGTCAGGGAGAAGCAAAAAAATACTATAATCCTGTCTTGGTTTTTATGATGATCAATGAACAAAAATCATTGAACTTTACCGATTAAATTAAGCTTTACAGGATTCCAAGAAATGATATGAATTTTTCATGAACAGAAAGGATGGATAAAAATAACAGTTAACATTTTGCGCACGTAGTGACACATGTTATCAGTTTACTTAATTTTTCTGCAAAAAAAACTGTGACTACGTCACAGAATTTACCGTTATTTCATTTAAGAAAATGGAAGGCAATGAATGGGAGTACATGTGAACTCTGTGTGTCTCTTGTCTGGTCCATTTAATTTTGCATTTCGAAATTTTCGTCTGTATAATTTTAATATTTTGCCTGGGCTGGAGATCGGGCCACACACATGTATGCATGTAGTCATTTTTTCCTTGATTTAAAAATTCTAATGAGTTGATGAACAAGGAGAGATAAGCCGTTCCTTTTTGTAATAAAGATAAAAATGTGATAGAGATGATGTATATCATCTTTAAACTAAACTTCATTTAAACTTTGATCTCATACTAAACTCGCCCACAAAAATTCGCTCTTATCCGGTTTCAGTCTTATCAGCTAACTATGAATGAGTGGATAATATGCAGGAGTCCAAAAGCGGCGATACACAAATAAATATACATATAATATTGTGGTGACATTATAAAATGCAGTCATTCTCCACAACATGATAATAGGATAAATGATAACATAATTTTTGTGAAGAGTTTGACCTGAAAATTGAGATAAAAGTGTGCACTACTAAAAGTACTCAAAAACTAACTGAAAACAAACTTCAGATGAGATGAAAAAATGATGAAACAAAGTATGTGCGTTCATTTAATTTGTTAACCTGTATGTTATTTAACTTGGCCAATAATCATGTCATGATAGCGTCATCATCGTCAGCAACATCATCATCAGCCAGTATCATCGTGAACCATAAATAATTGATGATAATTTTTTTATGTACATAGCTTATCGTTATCTGATCTGTCAATTATACAAACATGTATACATATATGATATATCCATTCGTTTTTTTCCGCTGAAATGTTAATCTCTGATCATGTATTGGGTACACACACACCGCACTACTGAATGTTCATGAATTATTTGTACATCCATACAATGTGCAACTTGCAGCAAAAGACTCGTTGAGAGTTAAGCTCTTCACTTTTGGTACTCTTTTTTGGTGTTATCATGTCCAAAACGTTTATTGATTTGCTGCTGTTAGAGATGACGATAAAAGTTGATTGCTTCATGTTTTCTTATCAATTTTTCATGAAAAAAATATATATCAAAAATAGTTTACATAAAGTATTCTGGAATATGTAGGAAACGCAACGCAGACAGACAGGGACAAAGATAAAAATCCACATAATATTGATTCAGTGATTTTGAATGGGTGAAAATGTGGAAAGTAGGAAATTCGGTATTTGGGAAAGATAAAGGCAGAAAAAAATAAAATTGACATGTGTGTATTTACATTTTATGTAAAATGTTTCTAAATCCTGGAACTTCTTATCATGTTTAAAAACTGATAAACAACTTGAAAATGATAACAAGATAATAGTGCATATTTATCCACAACTCGCATTTAGATATAATCATGGCATGAAACATTGGTTATTAAGTTATTATTATGCTTATGTCATGTTCATGTCCATATAGGTAAGCTATAAGCTTCCAAATTCATGTAAACAATTTCATCGCGGTATGAGGAGCCGGTAAAATGAAGTTTGTAGGTGACATTTCGGTATAATTTTTGGCCTAAATCGTCGGAGAAATGAAGGAAGTTTTTTTGGCATTGGATAAATAAATTGGGACGGAAAAGGCGTCGCGAACGGCGTACCTTGAGAGTTGACATGTGATGCGCATGTGAATAGAATATGATGTGGTAATTTAGTTGGATAACAGCAAGAAAAGCTAAAGAGTGACGAGCTTTCATTTTCTTGATTTCTCAATAATAGCTCAATCCAATATGCATGCACACACATTTTATTATTGATTTCCGATGTATTGAGCGAGGGAGGGAGTAGTGATGATGATGTGAAATGAAAATAATAATATGGCAATGATGGAACTTTGTGTCTGTTTATAGATGGGAGTCCTTTACTATACCCACCAACCATGCGTGCTGGAACCGGGTTGATGGCAGTGATCCCTCAACAGCAGGTGCACCAGAGCCAAAGTCAGTCACAAGGTCAACCTTCAGCGCAGTCACAGCAGCAGGCGCAACAATCCTCCCATGGAAGACCTAACTCATTGCCCTCCTCAACCCCAGTCACGCACGGTTTGAAGCGTTTATCTGATGAAGACTCTGGAGAAAACGCTTCGGAGGCCAAAAGGTGAAATTTCATACAGAAAATAGAAGATGTACTGTGATAAATGGGATGGATGTAAAGAAAACAGGAAAATTCACGGAAATTTGTCTATGTCAATTTTGTAGAGTGATCCTGGAAGATTCAGTAGCGGGTCGCCCCATGCTGTCAAGAGGAGACAGTCTTCCAGCTGGAGCTGAGCCGGGCCTCAGCGTCGTCAGCAAAGACAAACCGTTGAGAACGACGTCATTTGATACCAACATGTACAAGCAAGGAAGCATTACCACAACCAATGGTGCGTACACACAACAGCCAACAGAAAGAAAGAAATCAATACTTTATAGACTTTTTACTCGCACGTTTATATAAAATCAATTTGTTTTTTAAGTAATTAAAATTGATTTTCTTTCTCTTTTGTATTATACAGTGAGTCGACGTCCCTCAGGTTCATCCTCTCGACATGGTAGCACGCCACCCGTGTCCGAGGCGGCGGCTGCCGCAGCCGCCGAGTCCGCAGCGAATGCTTTAAAATGCACACTGTGTCAGGAGAGACTAGAGGATACTCATTTTGTTCAATGTCCTTCTGTCCCCAATCACAAGTTCTGCTTTCCCTGCTCCAGACAGTCAATTAAGCGGCAGGGTGCTGGTTCCGAGGTAAAAGAAAACCCACGCGCATACGTAATATAATCATACAACTACTTTTAAACATTAAAAAAACATTAAAATTAAGTTAACTTTAAATAGAATTTTAAATCACATTTTGTTTGAAAGGAAAACATGTGCTTTTACCTCAACCTAATTTTCTCTACTTTCTTTTCCATTTCCGCAGGTGTATTGTCCCAGTGGGGAGAAATGTCCTTTGGCTGGCTCAACCGTGCCGTGGGCTTTTATGCAAAACGAAATAGCCACCATACTGGGTGAAGATGGCTCCAAAGTCAAGAAGGAACGGGAAGCATAAAATAAAATTCTATAAATACTAACGACTTGACAAAATACAAGCAAAGTAATAACTTATATCCGTTTGTATTTTGAATGGACGAAAGGAAATATCAACTTTAAAAAAATTACTACATACATAACATGCATACCTCTATTATTACACAAGAAGACGAAATGGAAAAAAGTACACCACTTAGTTCAATAATCTATAAAAAATAATAATAACTTTAAAAGGATAAACTTACCACATTACTACTAAAATACCTACATTCAAACATCAGAGACACGTGTACGCCACTTTATTACATAGAAAGAAAAGGGTTTAACTGTTGAACTGTTTAGATAATTAAAATTGCTTCTTTTTCCGTGCTTGTATAACCATTTTAATACTTTAATTACTGCGATAAAAAACAATACAACACACCACCATCACAATACATATAACATTTTTGACAGTTGAATTGCTATACAAGTAGAATTTGTAATAAAAGAAAGTATATATTAGTTTTTAGCCTATATATTTCCTAGAATATATAATAGATTGTTATGTAAGTAATTTGTATTTGTACACTGTACACTAAACAAACCAAACCACCAAATCAACAATATAACATTATTATGCAAAACAATAGAATGTTTTTTTAGAATGTGGAAAAGTAATCGTTTGAGTCAATAACCAATTATTTTTACTGCATAATTATGATTGATTTATTTAAAACCCCAGAGAGTTCACTTGACTTCGTAGGAAGATAGCAGAGAGAAAAATATGTTTACTTTTTTATTAGCTAGCACACAAGTTAGTAAAACACCATTTATCCATCACATGCATGTGAATGGCCCCTTTAGGTAATCATATGAAAAATGAAAAACTAATTATTGTGGAACTGTACTGTGTAGCGTGCCATAAACGTAACTATAATAAAGATATTATAATAATATTTAATTGTTATCAAAATTAGAATATTTTGTCACTGATGAGAAAAGTGACATACAAATGGTTCATTTGTAGGGAGAAAAAAAGAAAGATTACTTGATATAAAAAAAACAGTTTGCTGCAGAGACAGTGTCAATTGCTTTACCACACTTATTTTTTTTCTTGCAATATATCAACACATCAACTAATTGAATTGAGAATCATTTTTTAAAATCCTTACTGCTGTTAAATTACTAAAAAAAACTGTGTACATCACACTGCAACATAATATTATTATATTCTTATGATTGATTATTCAAAAGAAAAAGTATGAGATTTACTAAACTCATTAATTATATACATTACTATTCTAAAGGATCAGTTTAAATATGTATTTAACTGTTGTTGTTAATTAACTACTATAAATCTATTTAATCATAATATGAAATGATTTAATTGTTTTGTGAAAGGCTGATTTTTACTATGAATTTATTCTTATTATATTGTTAATTATCACATCACAGTATGTATGATAATCTAAAAAAGTACATATATATATAAACATTATAATTACCTAATTATTATTTACTATCAATCATTTCAATCGTTTACTCTGTTTAAAGCATAATATTTTGAAAACTGAAGCATAAAGTTTAGCGTTCAGCTGACATTTTAACAGATTTACGTTTAAAAAATTGTGTTGAGAAAGATAATCATAATATTTTCGTTTCTTTAATCAAAAGCTAGTCTTCTTATATATTTTTTTGGAATGCGTTGATGATAATATATGCAACCGCTGAAAAAACAATGTATCGTAGCTGTTTGTGTTTAAAATCTTTTTATTTGTTAAATTATGGATTTCATCAAAAGAACTGTTTCTTATTTCCTCTTTGTAGACTTGTTGAATACAAAGCAAAGGTTAGCATTTACAATGAAATTGTGTCTGATGGTGGTACAGTAAAAAAAATAGAATTTATAAAAACAAGATTTAGTTGTTCAAAATATTTTGAGAGTTGTGCTATGATCCTCCTTTTTTGTCAAAGAGAAGGAGGATTTTTTTTTGTCGTTGGTGGTAAATTGTAGGTTTCCGTCACGATTTGATATGTTCTTTTTGATGACATGCAAACTGCATTTTTTTTGTTTGTTTACATTTTAACAAAAAATTGTGTACGAAAAAATGTAATAGCAATATTGTTATATTAAACATGAAGATGATTGTATAAAAAATAATAATGATAACGATTAAAAATGTTAAGAAAAAGTTTGCGTTGATTTTAAATGAGTTTTTTTTAATGGATTTTTAAGGTACATGCATACTTTACAAAGGCAATGGATTTTGGCTTAATCTTTCTCTCTGTCATTTTGAAAATTCATATTTTGCTTCCACACTCAAAAGCTTTACGAGAAAATGTAATTTTATTTATGGACTATAAATCTGATTATTGAACTATTAACAGGATTTTAGAAGGAATTACTTAACTGAATGAAAATGGCGTTTCATCATATGCCTACCTTTCTCCGTTCGGCAATGGCCCGAGATCCATTCTGTCATGGAGGTATAATCACCCCAGAGGATGTTCTTAGACTGGAAGCAAAGTTCCCCACTTTATTTGATAAGCCAGCCCCACCACCGCCTCCTACGCCTATTGATTTTGTTGAGTCAAGGAGAGACAGTGAAAGTGATGAGGAGGATGTCGAGAAAACAGGAAATGGGAATTCAGGAAATAAATTGGAAAGAAAGAGTAAAGTAACCAACCTTGTAAATGGGAGGAAGATCAAAGCCGTTCCTATTCCAGCGAAGAACATTCGATCTACCCACGCAAAACCTGGGATTCAGACGAAAAATAAAACAAACTTTGTAGCTCGTGCTGCACCTGCACCGCCAAGACCCACTAACAAACAAGGCCAGAAAAAGACATTTTCAGAGTTTCACAGGGACTGTGTTGAGAAAAGTGAGGAAACAACAGCGTCGGGATTGGGGCAACTTAAGAAGGAAGAACATTTCATACCGAAGGGCAAGGGAGGTGGTGGTGGTAGTGGTAGCAAGTTGGTTAGACCAGCTCAGTCATTTTCCCTGGAAGATTTGAGGGCCACTTTGAGAGAAGTCATGCGCGAAGAAGCTCTTCAATATAATCAAGGTTGGAAAGCAGATAAAGGTCAGCCATCCCCCTACACGGAAGACTTGGTGAAGAAGTTTTTAGGGTGGAAAAGGCAAATTGCAAGAGGTGCCGTCGCAGGTGGCCGAAGACAAAGGATGAATGCAAATCAAATAGAGCAATGGAAGGGACAAGGGGATGTTATCGAAGCAAGTTCAAGAATGATTTCAAACGATGTGCCTGATTACCATTCGAAAAGTACCGTTTTTAGGGATGGTGAAAGAAAAAAACTATCTTTACACACTGCAGCGGCGGGATCAAGTCCAATGCCGAAGGAGCGAGTTATTCCACGGATCAGATCTGCACCAGGCTTTCTCCGTGGAATTTCAGAACTTCCACCGGTGCCCAATTACCAAAAGAAGAGAATGCTGCTGAGTATGGCTAGAGAAAGTGGAGGATCATTTCACAAGCTTGGTCAAGATGAAAGAAAGGGTTTTGATGAAAGTCAAGAGATTGGGGGTGGTGGGGATGGGGGTGAAAGTAGGAGAAAGCATGTCACTTGGGAAGAAAGTGTTAATGAAGAAGATAATGAAGATGAGCACGGTATCGATAAGAAAGCACAAAGTTGTGTCGAATTGACAAGAGCACATACAGTGAAACATGTGTCAAAGCGACCGGGAATGAGAGGAACACCCATTCATCTGCGGTCGCACAAAAAGGATGTACCGGAACAAGGAGATGGAGATGCCTCCGCAAATGATGAGCGATTTAAAGTAAAATCGAGGTAAGATAAATTGATAAATAAAAATTAATAGTGTTGGAAAGAACAGAAATTAAAAATATATAATTTTGGCTAAAACAGTTATCATCAGTTGCTGGCTGCCCGCACAGAAAAAAATCGATATGAACTAAAGGGTCTCCTTCGAAAACAAGATATTCCTTGTAACTTTTACACAAATCAAGTGAAAAGAGAACGTGAAGAAAGTAGGAGTGTTAGAGAAAGAGACAATGGGACCTATTTTTTGGAGAAAGAATCCTCCTCGGACCCGTCTGAAAATTTTAAACGAAAGGTAAAGCAAATGGGCCAACGTTCTAAGGAGGAGACTAACAAAGTTTTGGAGCAAATTGCTCAAGAACTTGTGTACATGGAGGTTTTGCATCAAATAGACGAATTGAAAAGGGAGCAGGGACAAGACGATACAAAAAAGCATGCGGACAAACATACAGAGACAGACGTTTCTTCTTCTCCAATGCCTTCTCCTCGGAACTTGAATAAGCTTCTAGAAGCAATTCTCCCCGACTTTAAGGTCACTACGACAGATGGTGACGGCGAAAGTGAAAGTGGGTCCCAAAATAAAGGAAAGAAAGTATCCGAAGAAATTATTTTGAAGACGCCTGAACTGACGCCACCCACAAAGAACAATCGCTTGCTTGGTGCCGCCAGGAATGCGAAAACTTCTCCCCTGAAAGGAAATGAAAGCAGTGCCGAGATCATTAGTTTGCACACACCAAAACTGTCACCGAGTCCAAACAAAAGGTTAATTGCTGCAATCAAAGAGAGGAAGGACTTACAGGAAAAGAAGAATTTAGCGACTTCTCCGCAGACACAGCAACACATGGACACCGACTGTAGTGAAATGTCTGATTTTGTTTTCAGTGAAGCAAGCAAAAGGGAAGAAATTCAGGTGGATGCCAAGAGAAGACAGAAAAGTGAGGAAAGTGTTAAGCTTAAAACGCCAGAGCTTTCTAATTCCAATCAACATCAACTGCTTGTTAATGAAAATACGCCGGAAAAGGACAAGAGTACATTGAGTGGGGTACCAAGCGAGGTACTCAAAACTCTTTCAAAATCCAAGGAATCAGTTTCAGATAAAGAAGATTATCTACCAGATGAATCTGAAAGGGAAAATGAAAATATACATTCGGCTAAATATTCAGATGATTTTATTCCCGAAGGCGAAGTATCATCCGTATCTGATCGCAATTCAACTGCTGTTGTTCCAGTAAAAAATGCTGAAACTGAGCCAAAGCGTTTACCAGTGGTCAAAAGTGTTGAAGAAAGTGAAGAAGCAGATA
Source organism: Entomobrya nicoleti (assembly GCA_034695465.1). Classification (NCBI taxonomy): domain Eukaryota; kingdom Metazoa; phylum Arthropoda; class Collembola; order Entomobryomorpha; family Entomobryidae; genus Entomobrya; species Entomobrya nicoleti. The sequence goes on from JAQFZG010002017.1 coordinate 12,777, forward strand.
ATGATGATGATAACGTTGAAAACTTAAATATGAGCGGTGAAACAGTAATTGATCTACTGTCAGAAGGGGAGTTTCTTGGTGAGGCTTACAGAAGTCCAGGGGAGGTCAGTTTACGGGGAAGTCATGGTGGTACTGGTAATCGCTCTTCTGTGGCATCATCTTCCCAAACCAATAGACAAACCTCTGGAGGAACTTCTGCGAATGAAAATGAACAGAGACTCATGAGATTTATGAGCTCAATAGCTTCTTCTACTAACGAAGTGGACGATGAGAATAGTAGCATTTCAATACTTTCTTTTGGAGCTCAGGTAAAATATGGAAAATAATTTTTGAAATATTTGCATACGTATAGATTCATCACTGACTTATTTTTAATTTACCTTTCTTGTTACAGGTGGATGGTGGGAATGGAGAAAGGCCAAATATTGTGTCATTTGGTGAATATATTAAAAGATTAGAATTTTAAGGATTTTTTTCTGTGTGTTAATTTTATTTTGAAAGTTTCATGAATTTGTGTAATTCGTTAAGTTTCTGTTTTGAACAAACTTACTGGTGTTTTGAATAAAGAATAACAATAACATTAAGAGTAAGTACATGCAACCATCGTTCTTCCATGTCTGTGCACACGCCATGGCGCGCCAGCTTCTTGAGATGTTCATTTCCGGGTGAAAGCAACCCGCTCGGTAATTCCTCCCGAGGAATACCGAAACTGCCGTTTTTGATGTTTACCTTTTTATCCCCATATATCATCAAGTTACTATATAATGCATGGACATACATACAAGCAATTTGTTCATATTTACATAAAAAATCAACACCCTGGTTGTGTTTTCAACAAAAGTGTCTATCAAATAAACATTTCACTTTTTACCCAACACCCACAAAAATCCTTACTTTTTGGTAAAAATAATTCTTCCTACACTCTGTGGGCTGGTAACTTTAAATATGACTTAAAATAGCACATTTTACCTCTAACCTTTTTATACAAAAAAACAAGTAACTTACTTCAAGGAAATATGACAGTTTAACTAGGAAAGTACGGTTATTATTTAATCAGCAAGCTTTCATAAAGAAAGCTCCTGAAAAAAGCAATACAATGAGGAAGTTTAGTAAAGTGAGCAATTGTAGGCTTATCGCAGTATTTCTATGCTGTGGTGGACTTTCCTTGATAAGCCCTGCTCTAAGCCTTCAAGTGTTTCAACAGAGGGTTGTGGTGAACTCAAGTGAGTTATGTATAATTCCCATAAGCCCATCCCTCATTGGCTGGGATAAACAGCCAGGTAATGTCAATTGCAAAATTCTAAAGAACATTTTTTTAATACGGAAGTATGCTTAATAGTTAGTTTGTTTTGGATAATTTTATTATTTAGGATCAGTAAAAGAAATTGAATATAGTGCCCGGATGAGCAACTCGCCCGATCTTCCTGAATGGCTCAAATATACATATGATGATTACCTGTCAACCGGTTACATTTACGGTGTTCCTCCTTTGCGTGTGGCAACTCTAAACTTGGATGTTATCGGTTGGAACCGCTACGACAATTATGACGCTCGTAGGCTTATCGTGTCAATGGAAATCATGCGCAAGGACCCGTTGGAGTACATTGTCGAAATGAAAATTGACAACGTGAACATTAGGGACCTTTGTATTCCAAGAAGAATGAACGACCTAACTAATGTGCTTGCAGAACAGCTTGGTTGGAAACAGAAGAATGGAAATAAAGTGGTACCAGTGTATATGGCTTCAGCGGTAGACATTGGAGAAAATCGGGTGCCACTACGTCCCAATGAAGCGGAAGGAGTTGTTATCCATTTTGCATCCGATAAAGACTTCAGTCCAGCACTCAGAAAACTTCAAGTTGAAATTTCTCCTCTTTGGAAATTGAGACCTTGTCCGAGAGACATGAAAAGGACATCAATGGAAAGACACTTTAGACGTTATCCTTTCTTGGTGGATTGGTGTTCCTTCCGCTTAATAAGTCCAAGTGGAGTTCCAAGTGGATCCAGTGAACAAACTGGAACTGGTGGCGGAGGAAGCACTTCATCTAATGTAGATGGATCTTCTAATTCCGCTCAAGGCCCTATTGCTGCAGATGGTGTTGTTGTTGATGAAACTATGGACTTTGTTATGAGTAAAGGCAGGTATGCCATTGAACCGGAAGTCTTCCAATTCACGTCAGAAATTCCAGAGAGAACTTATGGATATGAGGCTTTGCTGTCTACAATTCTTCCGGGTTCCATCGGAGGATTAATTGGGATCATGCTTATAGCGCTTTTATGGGCTGACAGAGAAGATGAGTCAATGTACGAACAAATTCCTAGCAATATCTCATTCAGAAAAAAAAGTATTTTTTTGTACTCTTCATTCGAAGTTTATTTAATTTTGGAATAGAGACGGGGATCGACTCTTTTTTGAAGCAGCTTTTCGCATGCTTTTTTCCTTAATCAGGTTTAATTATATTTTTTATTATTTGTGTTTTAGTGTTTGTGTTTGACTGTTTGATTTCTTGTTTTTATGTGCTAACTTTTCATTAAAAATCGTTAAATCTATTTAATAATAAATAATCCTTATTGCTCTAAATTAAAGGTACAACAATAATGACAACGGAAATGGGACAGCAAATTATGCATACCACCAAATTAATCGACAGCAACGACCGACTGAAGACGCCGTGCTCATTTCTAGAGACGTAATCATGAAACCATCATCACAAGAGCCTGTTATACTAGAGCATCCTCCCCCAAGCGCTTCTGGAACAATGACACTGGATCGGGAAATGATGAGCACACCTTTGCCTCCACAGTACAGTGAGACGCACCCAAAGTAAGCCCATTTTTTGTGTATGATGATTATGGATGAGTACTAATAACAATGATAATTTTAATTGAGATAGATTTTAATGGTTCTAATTATTATGTTGTTTCAGTGGCGCTCCAGCTCTGATTTACGCCGTGTAAGATGAAAAAAATGCAATCAAGACAAACAAGACACAAAAATGAACAAGAAAACTGGAAAGTGCAATATTGCTTTGCGCATATCATTATCAAGTTGTTAACATTATCTGCTATGCAATCAAGTTATTCATGTGCAATACATTCGTAAATTATTATACGTATTTTGTAGGTTGTGATTTTGGGGAATACAAAATTTTTAGAGTACCAATTGTTAGAAAATGAATCATTGTAAAAAAACGGGTAGATTTTTTAGAAGTTTTTAATCAATAAAAATGTAACAAAAGAACGAAACAAACATCTTTTCATGAAAACAAAACAACAAATATTTAAAAAACTTTTTTTATGAAACCTTTGACCTTTCATGGCTTACCTTAAATGATTGTCTCAAATCTTTAAGCATTAAAACAGGTACCATTCTCTCCATTTCTCCTTTCCTTCGATCAGCCTTGGTTAAATTCTTTCTGAAGTCCTTCAATCTCTGTCCCAGTGCGGAAGGCTTTGGACGATCATCAGCAGTCCCCACTCCAGAGCCTCTACTACCTCTACCTGTCCATTGATTCGTTCTTGATTTACCCATCATGGATTTGAGAGAGAACACTGATTTACGAACGACACTCTGACCTTCTTCTTGTTTGCCAAATGACACATGAGACTCGCTACCAGCTAATGAGAACCCATATGACGCCCTATTCTTTCGTTCATCATGCTTCCTCAAGTTTTTCATTTGGAGATGCCTATAGCTAGCCACTGCTTGGAACATTGTGGGATCCGCGACAAATAAGTCACGAATGGTATAAGTTTCTTTAACGCCTAAAAATTGAGGACCAGCTTCCTCTCCTTCGATAGTTTTGCGATTGTGCTTCTCCAGTCCATGTGCTTGTTCTGAGGTCGCACCAGTTCCAAGCTGCAATCTGGCATTAGCCAAGTCATAATTTTGGGAAGCTTGACCATGAATAGTGGCCCGGATTTTCAGACCTACTGTTCTGGCTCCATAAGACTTACTACGAACAACAATGCTTTCAAAATCCTCCATGTAACTCCACGCCTTCATTTTCGCCAGGGCATGTACCAAATCCAGGCGCTCGTCGTCCCGGAAAAAGTTCTCGAGAACGGGCACGTTTACATTGATTTTTGCTAAGAGGTCATCATCATTAATGAACTTTTCTAAGTGAGATCGTGCCTCCATCAGGTCAGTTAGGTATGGAGTCAAGTTCATTTTCAGAAACGGGGTGTTTGCCCTCTCGAACATTTGCATTTTGCTCATTAAACTTACAGCAAACTGCCAGTCTTCATTGGTAAAACCTTGGAGTATTTGAGATTGGCTTTGGGCTACGTATGGATACGTATAAAAGCGGAGGAGATACCAAATTACATGAACAGGCAGATTTTTAAGGCGTAGGCCCCCAAACTTGAATTTCGTTGAGAGATAACCCAATCTCTAAAAAGAAGTTTAGCCAGTACAATTAGCACATGATTTTCTAGATTAACTAAACAATTAATTAGATTTCCCTTACCTTAATTTCGTCGTAATATTGAAAGTCAAGACCGGTATAAGCGTTTACGTTTGGACGAACATAAATACAGTACTCGTCCATGGCTTTCAGAATTTGAATAAAGTTTCTCGCAGAACACTAACAATAATGAGTTGATTTTGCTTAAGATTATTACCCAAAGAAAATAGAGTAAATTAAATTATCGTATTTACATAGAGAAGAGCATCCCAAAAGTCAAAATGATTTGGAATCGGATCAATTATATGAGGCATCAAACTCTGAAAAAGACACTTAAACCCGGAAACGTGATAGCCAATATTGAACGTTTTAAGTGTCCGCTCATCCCCAATATTTATAGCGACCAGATACTTAATTCCCATTTTTCGCATTGCCATTGCAGGCACTAAGTCCGAATAACCTCCGTCCATTAATAAATGATAATCGAATTGATTAATTTGTGGAGGGAATAACATGGTTAGTGTCATTGATGCACGGACGTAGAACCACAGGTCACCAGTCATGTGTGTCCTTGAACAATTATCATTCAGATCTGTAGTGACACAGAAGTAGGGAATATACAAATCTTCGATTTGAATACTGCCAAAAAAGTAGTTAATCATCCAGTTGAACGAGTGACCACGGAAAAGGGCTGAAAAAGGATTGTACGTTATGTCCCTAGCAAATCTCAACGGATTTTTGAGATTTTCCCATAGCTCTTTTGCTTTTGACTCTACAACGTCCATGTTTTCATAAACTGCGTAAAGGGCTCCCAAAAATGAGCCGATACTCACCCCTCCAATGTAATCCACTGGAACATCCAGCTCTCGCAAGTAGTGTAGCGTACTAATACACATCAAACATTAAACTAACTAATGATTTCACAGACAAATAACTCTAAATTCGTTTTTCTCTTTTTGTCGCAATTTACCCCAAATGAGCAGCTCCTTTAGCTCCTCCGCCACCCAAAACAATTCCCACTGACTGTCCTGATATCCATCTCATAACACGAGCGAAATCACTATGCTTATCAGGGTCCTTTGTATCCTGAATATACTGCTCATAGCAAGTCGAGTC
>JAQFZG010002018.1:0-18286 GCA_034695465.1 Entomobrya nicoleti
TGGATTAGGTTGCTCCATTTGTAATAGGCTATTTCCCGAAAGATCGTACCATGAGTATTGTTGTGGAAGTACAAATGCTCTAGCACTGTTTCCTCTGCGACTTGTGCTTGCACCTATGTTAAAGTACGCAGTATTAGAGAACTGGTGTTGTTGTTGGCCTGCGGGGGTAATCAACCAATCAAAATTCCATTTTTATTAGTTGGAAAAGAACAACAAAAACAAGTGAAACAATGCTACGCGTCTCATTATTTATTTGTAATGCGTAGTGGTTGCTAATTTGGCTATAAAAATATGATCAAAAAGCTTGATAACTATAACGCATTCCTAATATCGTACGATAAAAAAAAGTTATTTTCTCCAGTTTTCTACGCATTAATTAATGGAATGCAAGCTCGTGTCAACGTCATCATCAATTCAAATGCCTAACTGCATACGTCAACAGTCTGATGTAATGGAAGAAAAACCAAAAGTTTTTTTTTGGATCTTCCAAATACCAAGTCACGATAAAAATCTAAGTTAAGTACATATATTAAATCTGAGTCAAGTATATTAAATCTAAGTCAAGTGCATATATTAAATATATGAAACAAACAACAAATTGGTCATCAACATCACGATCTAAAAGATACGACCATATTATTGTAAAGAAAAAAACCACCCGGACTTTGATTAGGTAAACATGATTAAAGATGATAATCAATTTGACGTTTTCTTTTTCTGAGATGAGGAAACTAAAAAAGTGAAAAATTGAAAACAAATGAGAGCTATCTATTAAAGAAACTTGTTCCTCCAGTTTTAAAAGCTCTTGTGTTTAACAGAAAAGTTTATAGGTATAAATTCTATAATAAATCTTTGCTGCTCATCGCTCCGTGCACCATGTGGTTATTGTGCTCACATAAAAATGTCACATCTAGGTGCATCATTGGTGGTATTTTTGTATTTCGTGATGTTACGTTGTCATACATGTAATTAAGGCAGACACGGATTTATTCTTATGAAAAATGGCCCGGGGCAACATTGTTTCACCACTTGTTTTTTTATGAGCTTGTACCCTAAAACAATATACTGATTGTTAACCGATCGTTTTCGAATAAGCGTCATGTGGAATATTTTGTACTACATGTGGTCTTGTCACTCAGAATTATTAATGACATTCAAAAGTATTCATCTACTCGCATTTACACAATGAAAACAAATTTTATGTCTTTTTATTTTTGGCTTTTCCCGTTTAACCCGAACCGCAAAACTGGCAATGAAACCGTATATGCATTTTAAGTATGGTCAGGGATTTTTATGGCATAAATCCAAAGAATTTCAATTAAAACATTAGCATAAATCGACAATGATACCCAAAAAACACCATTGACTAACCACCACCGGACCCAGACTACTAGACGACATAAATTTTGGATTGTACAAAAAAATCGAGATTTTCAAGATTTGTTTATTCCGTGCGCTTTATCCTGTTACTTTTCTGAGCAGGTGCAGGTGATATTTATGCAAACACAATAAAATACATACCGTGTAGATGTAATACATAAAAATATCCAGTTTTTCCATGTGTTTCTCTGAATATTTAATGCGATTCGTGTAAATTCCTTGTTTTACTTATTTTATAAATTTGAAATACATTTTTCAGACAAAAACTGAAGACAGTCTCATATTCCAATTTAGATTCAGACCAGTCTTCTAACTTTTTATTACTAAAAAATATAAGTATCATTGTTGAGAATGAGTTGCGGTTTGTTTGTTAAACTACCTGAAATCGGAATAATTTTGAACGTTGAACTTTTTTGATTTTGAAATGACATTGACAGATCCGTAAATCCTTATCTAATTAACATTTCGTTCATTGGTTGTTGCATAAAAGTACTTTGATCTCCAGACTGGCAGCTGCCAACAAAGACTTTAATGTCAAGAGGACATTTACACTAAAAATAAACCTGATCGGCCACCAGCAACTTTTACATGAATTATGGTTAATGTCAAATCAAATTACTATATTATAAGTTTTAAAATGCATTCATGATTAACCCAACTTAGCAAATCTCTGGAAAGTTTTTAACACGAGTTCGTGGATAAGGTGGTGTATGGTGCACCTGACTGAACGCATAAATTTTACTTTCTGAGATGAAAAGAGAGATTAAAAACGAAATTCACTTTTACTTTCGTTTAGTGTTTAGGTGCCTATCTGTATTTGGTATATGGTAGTGCGAGATACAATATATATGCAAGGTGTGCTAAGTGATGCCGTAAGCTTTTATATGGACAATAAAAATGTATTTTTAGACTTACCAGCAGCAGCGATTCCATTGTTGGAGCAGAGACAACAGGACCCATCACATGTTCCTTTGGTGTATCCAGCTCCACTACAATATTTCATACAGGACGACTGGGTATGACCTCCACACGGTATATTAGCAGCTTGACATTCATCCAAATTCGTGTTGATTGGAAGTAAGAGCCCTTGTGAGGCTTGCTGAAAATACTGAAATGCGATTAGAAAGAAAAGGAAAAGTTTAGGGATTTCTCATAGACATTTTATAACTGTATGGGATTTCTAATTTTCTAAAGAACTTGACCTTCAACAAACAACTAAAATTATGCATGCAACTCAAATAGTAAAAGTTATTAAAATAGTTAAATTGAAACAATTACCTGCACTTGTGCTTGCGTAAAAGAAACACTTAAAGTCACAATCGTAATTAACTTAATGCCACACAATAATCTAGACTTGTGTATTTTTACTTTCCTCGCCATTTTGAAAAAATACTTAATTATTATAACTTTAATTAAAAATATTGAACTTAGAAATATATGTAACTGTTTAGCTGTATGTTTCCAAACTTTTGAATATATATCTTTTCTAAATAAAATTCTGTTTTCTGCTTTTTGAGTCAGCACTGAGAAAAAATAAAATCTTTGTTCTGGAGACGCTTGAATAAGTAAACTGTTGACCCCGAGAAAGAAAGCAATCCTTTATATAGGAAATGAGTTTCAAGTTGTTTCGTCTCGTTTCTGCACATGTCCATGCCCATAGTCAACATGTTTTTGCTAATTTACTTATTCAAAGAATCGCATGATAAAAAAGGTATTAAAAAGTCAATACATAAAACATTATATTGTTTGTAATACCGGGATACAACACAACAAAACAAAATGCGTCTACAACCAATCTGAACAAAGACGGTGGTGGATTTTAAAACGTGTAAGATGTTATGTTTTCCTCTCCAAACCATGATTCAATTCTCATATTAATCGTAGACGTACGATGTACATATGTACTTACAAAGTGATGTATTTGTCATCATTTTCCGTATTTGGTAAAATGTAATATTGGCATATCGTAAAATTCGTAAACCCTCTTTACTTACATTAGCATTCAACACTGTAACCTGCAAAATCTACAGCGTGCCGAGCCTCCCCTACACCCTACTGTTTAGATCTGTAAATGTCAAAATGCAAAATATATAGAGATCATTAAAATATGTATACATTCTTATATTATAAGAAACTTATATAATGCTTCTTATTATATAAGTGAAAAACTGGAAATGGGTATGATAAACAAGTAGATAAACTGTGAGGAAAAGGGAAAGACTCGTTTTTCATTAAGCTTTCAGCAAGTCTTAGGGATTCGTTGGATTTAGTGAAGCACTTTTGATTTTCATTGTTGAGTTGAGACGATGCGTAAATTCAAGTCACATACATACATAGATATATGTAGTACGGTGGATGATAGGACTGATTATGTATAGATTTTATGTGAAACACCTTAACTTGGGCAGGTTTTGTAACATAGTGGAAAGGTGTTTAATTCATCTTTGATGCTAACGTATTTCGTATTACTTCATTCATTTCTTCAAAGTAGCATGCTCAACTAAATTAGATAGATAGACTAAATCGATAGATGGATACAAACAGTAGAGTATAGTAATGTGATACGAGAAATCATAAACAAAGTTATTGATAGGTTATTGATTTCGTATGAAACCCAATCAGCAATATAAGTACTCTTTATAAACTCATTCATTCATGTTTCTTCGAATCATGTTCTCCTACCTGTATTACGCCATGTATATCGTAAATAAATATCAGCAAATTAGCATATCCATCAATGAAATGCATTTTTGCATTGAAAATTTGTACGCAATTTTCATAAAAGTGAAAATCAGAGAAATATGTACCACAAATTAAATTGACAAAAACTAAACATAATTTAATTATGCGTTCATGCTTAGATAAACCAAGTTTTTTTTAGCCTGACAAAATCAAATAGGCCTAAGAGATTCTTTCTAAATGATTCATGGGAAAATGTAATCATGCATTTCAAAAAATGATCAACACTTATTATTAGTTTTTGAAAAAGGGCAGTCAAGGAGGACTGCTTTTCTGTAGAAAGCAATGACGTTGGTATGCATTTCTAAAAATTAAAAGATTGGCAAACCAATCCCTGAAGTCTTTACACTTTACAAAAGTTCGGTCATAAAAATTGAGAGCGATACAAAATAAGTTAAGTATGTGAATGACTCATTTGAAAATAGGATGATTGAATTTGAATATTGAACATTATGTAATGTATGTATGGAATATGGCTTCTCGAAACAGATTTTCTGTGAAACAACTGTAAGGGATTATAAAAATGACTGCAAAAAAGATGACACCACAACCAATAAACTATTTTATTGCTTGTGAAAATTGCTTGCACACAGTAATGGGATTACAGAAAAAACAGAATCGTATGGAGGAAAAAACAACAAGTAATTTTGGACAAAGAGTAACACTATGTCTACTTAAGTATGCAGAGATACAAACTGTCTATAAAGTCGAGGAACGAGAAAGTAAATGAACTTTTTTTTGTTATTTTTTGCAGAGTAAGCAGACAGAAAAACATTTAAATATGAACTAGAGAACCTCTGTGATTTCATGAGAAAATGACATAAACGTTAAATAGCAGGTAGTAAAAACTGATCTCAGCGCAGGTGTGAACTTTGGTGAGAATTATGCTAATTAGACCAGGTGTATAGCAGAAGATTCGAAAAACATATTAAGCGTATTTACGCCACTACGCCGAGAGTTTTCGGTAGAATCGAGTAGCCTTTTTTGAAAAAGTAATAAAAAGTGAAAATGAATCATCATTTATCTTACTTCATTCCCTCGCCTGATTGATATTCTGCCTTCTTAGTATACATTCACTTTGCATATTTTACTAGACAAAAAGGGATTTTGTTTCTTCACCTTTGACCATTTATTCCAAAATAAATCATGGTGGATTCTTGAAAGATGATATTCATCATCATCTTAGGTATCGTCATAAATGAATCTTCGTCTGACATCATGATATATGAGTTCATTTTGTTGATTATGCAGTGAGGCTTCCTGATTTCAAAAATTTAATGCGTGCTACTATGAGCGATTATGTAATAATTTATTGCTTTACTACTGCTAACCATATATGATTTTTAAGCGAGACGCATAAACAAACATGTTTTCTACATTTGACTCAGGTGAGTAAGTAAATAAATACTTACCTATTTCATACTTGACTGTACACTACATATATATATATATCCGATCCGACTAGAGCTAGAGCAATAAAAAATTATAATGCGTGTGTGACAGATCACATAAACAAGCGTTTTGATTTGCATGCTGTAAACTTAATTCGCTGTTTTAATGCATGATTTTAATAGGGAGAATAACATGTTTAATGACAATCATTAATGTAGAAACTTAATGACCCAAGACTTTAATGTATTTAAAAAAATTCTTCAGTGTACTTCAGGTATACAAGCTCATTTATGAAAGAGACATGCATAACAAATTGGGGAGATGCAAAAACGGTTTGACTAATCGTAACTACAAACATTTGTACATGTGCGTGTGACATGCTACCCATCAACTATTTAACGTCTATCTCATCTTGATCTTGTGGTGACATGTGAGATGTGTCAAAAGGAAAGCAAAAAGTTTGTAAAGGGAATTCTTATCAAAATACGTACTCATTCTGTCAAGTAAAAATAGTAAAATGGCTTGGCTTTATTTTTCGTTAACTCACAAAGTGCTTTTGCTCCAGAGTTTGATTTTTCATCATCAAGCATTCTTTACAAGCGCATCGCCTATAAATAATGGTGCCCCAGCGATTAGTTTAAAGCAAGATTTTTTTCGGATACATTCTTTATTGTTAAAGTAAGTAGATTTCAAAATTAGATTAATTGCTTGAATATTTTGAATAAGACATAAATTAAACCCATGAATTGCATTTCCTCCTGTTCCAGGAAACTGTTATCATCCACACCCACGAGTTCAACTGTAACATCTTGGACATATCATCCTGGTCAAAGTAAAAAACGTGTTGAAAGAGACGCCCCTGGAAATTCACTGGATACAATTTCCCGTAGACTAAGGGACAATTCATGGGCATACGGAATGGGTTTCAGCTCAAGTGCCTTAGCGCCATTCAGACAGGAACAGGAAAAGTATCGAACACAAAATGGTGGATTTCTGCCTCCCTCTGCTTGCCCCGAAAATAGGCCCTACATTTTCTACTGTGATCCAAGGCAAAGAAAAGGACCAATTAATCCTATTACAGGCCAGCCATGGCCTAATGGAATATTCTTCCTTCCATCAAAGAAACCTTTGACGCTGTCAACGTTCACCACCCCTACCACAACCATAACACCGCGTCGGCTATCGTTGCCGTTGCGTCCACCCTGTGATTCCATTCTTTGTCCAGTGGGAGGTAATGAAGGTTATGGGTATACGGGTCTTGAAGACCCTGTTAGCAGACAAATTAAGCAACCGAAATCCCATTTGCATTCTGTTGAAAGAAATTGTAGTTCATTACTCTGTTTTTTATCAGCACGTCAGCTTTTCTGAATATTTTAAAACTTAATAAGAGAAGACTTGATACAAGATTACTTTCAACTTTGCATGACAAATCAACTTGATTGTTTCCCATATATCCCACATTAAACCCATGTTAGATTTTATCAGTTTTTTTAGCACGTTTTGCATAAAATCCTGAAAGTGAAAAAAATTAGACACTACGTCTACGTCTGTACTCTCTGTACGTGAATGAACTTTGAACATAAACCATGTCAAGAAATCCCAATTATTGTTTTGAAGTATTTTGAAAAGTGAACCGTTCGTTTTTATAATCTGTTAGGTAGTATTTGAAATAGATGTCCTTAAATAAAGTATTAAATAATTTACATTAAATAAATACTTGTGTTAAACATCGTTCTCACTCACTCCTACATACATTGCAATAATATGCACATAAAATCATTTGATTACCATTTACAAACTCTAAACGCACACATAAATGTCATTCAATTCAAACTACTGTCTATTTTTTAAGGCTTCCCTGCAATACAAAAAATGAAGTAATAATGAAAGGGCAGGACATAAAAAAGAAAATATTATGCACATGCATACGTCTTAACATGGCTGTTAATTCTTAGAGATACATGATAATAATGTGAAAAAATCTAGTTTATAGTTTTATAAAATTGAATTTAACTTGTTGAATTTTTATGGGAGAGGATGCAATAATATTGTTAAAATCAGAAAATATACACACTATGAAAGCCTGTTATGGGGATGGGGAACGGCCAAAAAAGGCAACTCTTAAAAATATGATAAAGTCAGGCATATGGGAAGGAAGATACGCCACCAACCACCACCACCATCACCATCATACCAGCTAGATATACAATGCAGAAAAAATTGCAGAGATACACAAACTTTACGCTCAACAATAAGCGCACTTTCATTTTAGGTATTATCACATTTACTACAGAGATAGATAAACATAGTCATACAGAAAAATAACAGGTAGGTATTCTTCGTCATTCAGTTCTTTAACAACAGGTAAAGGTAAACCTATTTTAATGAATAATGAAATATATGTTGAGTATTGCATGAATTTCATAAAAAAAATATGCATTGCATTGTTGGTTGACCGCTCATGCCACAATTTTTTTCTGTATACCTTTTTACATCTCTTTTACGTTCGTTCTGTAATTTTGTGCAAAACACAAACTATATTATTGTGCAGCGCCATTGTGCATGTCAAACTCTTACATTGTTGCGGTAGTTAGCACAGGAGAGTTGAATGAAAGAAAAATTTCTTACATCATCGTAAATACTCCTCCCCACCTGATTCACTCATTCTTACAAATTGACTAATTGTATATTTTCCTTTTAAAACGAAAGAATTCCTGCTGGTATTGTAAATTGCATTAAATTTTTTAAGGCTTTCCAAGTTTCAAATCATTACGCTGCGTTAATTTGTTTGAGAGTTAAACATGTGGAAGAAGAAATACATACAAGCCTTGCCCCTTGCAAGTTTGGACCGAGCCAATGGAGGAAACTATGTTATTCAAAATGCAGCCTTTCCTGAAACAGACAAACATGTCATTGCTTTGTTGGATGGAGGAAATCGGTTGGGGATGGAAATGTGGCACAATGACTTTGTGAGTGAGAAGATGTTCAAAGTGGAGCCATGTTCGGATCATCCTGGTGACTGGATTATAACTTCGTATGGATCCAAAGAGAAGCAATGGATTGTGGAGAATAGTGAACCTGACAAGCCTGCAACTCTTGAAACGAAGGCGTACCCGAATGGGAATGATGAGAGGCTCCGCCCACCGCTTAGGCAGTGGAGATTCACTTTTGAAGATGCGAATCCACTTGGTTCCAAGAAGTACAGGATTGTAAGCAAGGATGAGGATTTGGAGGATAATGAGATGAATTATCTTCAAGTTGGTGCCCCAAATGAAAAGTGAGTGTCGGATTTGAATTTCTTTCTTTTTAAATGGGATTTTGAATAATAATTCAATGAATTTTATTTAACGATTTTTAAATACATTTATTTTAATGTTTGTTTATAAATAGGAATGTGCGACGGTTGGAATTCGCGAGGAAAAGTGAGGATCTTTCACAAGTTTGGTGCCTACATTCCCGATAATGTTTAGAGAGGATCGGACGCTACGATTACAATTTTATCAACAATGAACGCACTGCCCCGAAATTTATATTTTGATATTATCAATTTGATACATATTTGACATTTTTGTACGTACTTGTAACATAAGTAGATCAAATTAACTGTTTAGTCATTTAGGATTTTCCTGGTGCTCTTATAAATGTAAATATATATTTTAAAAGTTTAAGATATGCTCGAAACGTAACATGTGATTCAGTAAGCTATATAATGATCATAAATATATACTCATTAATTTTTTTATTCCGTTACCAATTCACAAATTAGTTTGTAAGCGAAATTGTGCTGACATGAAATTTTGCACATTTGTTGAACCCTATTAATTAGAGAAGTAGTTACTATTGAATAAAAACTCGGTGTTTTTAGTATAAATACTTCCTCTTTGTTGCTAAAATTGGCAAATCTGGGCTCTTATTTTCTCAGTCATTAAAACATTCATTGCTCATTGCTCATTCATAAACCATAACATGTAGTTTAAGTAAGTACACAGTATGAAAGTAGGTTTAAAATTGGAATTTCATGAATTTTGTAGTGAAGGTGAAGACTAAACAGAAATTGCATATTTCTATTTTTAAAGTCATCCGTCATCTTTATTGGATCGGAACTTCCGAAATGGAAGGGTTCCAAATAAAGGAGTGAAGGTGAAATTATATGGACGCTCAACAAATGGACAAAGCACAATGCAAAGAATAAGAGTGAAAAAAGTACATTTCATTCTTTTCATTTGATGCGACGTCGTGTCATTTAATTAACCATTTTTGACTGATGATCAAACCAATCATCATACCATCAGATGAACCAAAGAGATCAAAGATCACATTGCATTGGTAGTTAATTTAATTATTTAGTGTAATAAAAGAAGGTGCCATTGTCATTAAAACTAATTTTGTTGACTAACTAACCGATAAAACACATGCTTTTTTGCTTTATGCATGATGCACTCCAGTAAATATCGTAGATACATACATAACATGTAAGTGGTTTCACATGTGGGTGAAGAATAGCTTATTTTCCCATTGATTCTCAATAGCAGCAGAGTGGCGCAGTGGAAGCGTGCTGGGCCCATAACCCAGAGGTCGGTAGATCGAAACTACCCTCTGCTAAATACTTTTTGCCTTTTTTTTCTCTGCCCAAAGGATTGCTCTTCTACTCAATAGAACCGTGCGTGGTGTATACTTGAATTTATCAAATTGTGCTTTTTTTGTGAGATAATTCTGACTAATTATTTAAAAAAGTAAAATACTATGCTTTCAAGCTCAAGCTTAAATCACTAATCATTAGAAAAAATGACGACTTCATGGAATTGAAATCATTTTGAGGGAATGGCTTGCGAAAACTTTTCAGAGAATTGATTTGATTGTACTTCCAATTTATTTTTGCATGTCAGGTCAATTTTCATGTGTTTACTAAAAATTACTAGAATTTAGAATAGATCTCCGACCACTAAAAAACTATCAGTTGTGCAGGTTGATTGGTTTACGCTTGTCGAAAGCCTTTACTGGACTTTTCGAGTTGCCCCTGTTCGCATATGTGTTTGACTGACTCTTGGCTTGATTAATATTCTTGAATTGCCCAGGACGCTGCTGCTCTAAGTTTCCATTATTAATCGAACTAATATTGGAATACGTTCGATGATGACGACTGTTATGATGACTCATGCGATCTTCTCGCTTTTGTGGTTGTGGAACCGTGTTCTGGTTCTGGACATCCAATTTCGGGGCACAACATGATCGGGAACTTCCTGGTGTTTTGGCTAGATTTTGATTACAAGATGAACTTGGTTCGGCTTGAGGAAGCTGATTACTTCTGTTGGTAGCTTCCAGTACTGAGGTCACTGCGATCCCAGGGGCAAGCACAGACTCAGCGGCCAACAAAGGCTGGATTGCTAGAACAGGAGCTCCAAAAATCTGCATGGAATCTATTTCTATACGGGAGCTCCTCCCCTGTCCACTTATGACAAATATTTGAAGATTTGTCACCATTTGAAAGCTTCCAGAACGGAGTTCAATGGCGCGTTCTGCTTGAAGGTCATGTTGACTAAGACTAAAAAAAATATTCAGGGTGTAATTTTCCAGTAAATCAGAGAAAATATTTTTGTTTCGTTGTTCGTGTATTTTGTAGTTTAACTTACGTGACCTCCTGCGACGGGGCAAGTGTGGTGCCAACATTGAAGTCAAGAACCTTTGGGTGATTGACAAAAAATCGGAGTACTTTTGGCCCGCTACTAGGGTTAGCTTTGATTTTAAAGGATTGTAGCTGTATAACATTAAGTAATTAGGTTATGTATTTTCTAACAATAATGTTTTTTATTAACATCAGCATAAGTAAAGATGCGTAATGAAAATGAAATTGATATTTTTGCGCTACCATCATCTTTTGTGTGAATGAATAAACCATTAACATCTTCCCCGTCCCTTTTCCGCTGATAAGCTTCTTTCCACCCAGAAAGTTATGAAAAGATGAAGGGGTCAAGTCATTGAGACAGTGACAGTTTTCATGATCAATATAAGGTGTGACGCAGCCCAACTTTCCAAATGTGGAAATGACAGGATTGACATTATTTGAAGCAGTGTTATAGTTATTGGCTTGCTCCAGTGCTGAGGCGGCCTTGCGACTTTCTATTTCAGCTAACCGGATTTTGAGTTCTAACTCTTGAGCATTTGCGCCCTGGGAAAACCATACATTTGTTTTGAGCATCAATCACTCTCATTCTCATCGTTTAAAATAGATTATTTCTGGGTTTTACCTGAATTGTTTCCACAACTGTCTTGTTGAAGTAGATGACGAAAAATGGAACTCCGCTGACTTTGTAACTCATCGCAGTGTTGAAGCATTTGTCTGCATCGACCTTGTCGTTTGGTTAAAAATCATTTTCTCAATTATAGCTCTAGTCAATAAATCAATCAAGTATGTGTGTATGTATTTAAGTTGAAGTACAGCCATTAGCAATTACGCTACCTTCATAAACAAAGCTTTTGGATAATGGATGGCCATCGCTTCCAAAACCGGTTCCATTGTTTTGCATGGACGACACCATGTCGTATAAAAATCAATCACAACCAAATCATCCCCAGCACCTTTCAATATTGCATTAAATTCGTCATCATCTGCGACGATTTTGAGATTGGACATTTTGAAATCTGGACCGGATGTGGATTTAACTAAAATTTTACCACAAATTGTTGTGCAGCACTGCTGCAGCTTTTAAAACGTTATATTAATTTTTGAATAGAAACATTTTCTCTTTAAATTCTACATCATCCCCTTCAAAACCAGACATTATTAGTTTGTTAGCAATGGTAAGATAATCACAAATTATTTTTATTCTACGGAGAAAACATTGTCATTGGTGATCTCTTTACTTGCCAGCCAATGAAGAAATATTGCATGATGACCTTTCTGTGTGGTGAGGTCATCATTCATGTCATTTTTGCCTCCATCATATCATATCATCCAATACATCAGTTTATCAGAAGATATTCCATCGGACATTGATTTTAATTCCTGAAACAAAATGAAAGTTCCTGCGTCTATGAAAAATACATCCGTTTTTAGCGACATTCTTCAAATCATCACGTTTTCTATTCGACTTGTCACAGCATATCTACCACTACACACTACAGTAAGAGCAAAGCCACGGTCGGCAGAGTCCTGGACTCTGTATTCCGAGTCCATCAAAGACTCTGCCGAGCGAGTCTTGACTCCTTCAATGGAGTCTGGACTCTGTTGGCAGAGTCCAAAAAAGGACTCGGTATAAGGAGTCCTATTTCGCCAAATTACTTCTCAGAATTTCATGTATATTGCAAAGTACACTAGATGAACTCTTTGAAACAAAATTTAGTTCACAAATCAATTAACAATCATACAATCATAAGTCAATTTGGTTTACTACGTAGCTGAAAACGAAGCGTAAGCAAGTATTGACTTTGTGTCTGTCCGTCTACCTATCTAACTGCACGATAACACTTTTATTCGTGAACATTGTTTCGTTCTTATGTTTTAGTGTAAAACTTATCTACAATTTTTTAGCCCGCTATTCCTTAATTTGTACAATTTGGGGTTGCCGTAAGGTGTAGGTTTGGTCAAATCTAAAATCTGGCCTTATATTCAAATTAAGCGCTTCAAGTTACCTATTTTTAACTATTTTCATCCTGCCGACCCTTAATTTGTATGATTTGGGTGTTTCCAGCGTACGGAAGGTCAAAATTTAAATTTGACCTCAGATTCGAATTTAGCGTCTTAAAATATGCTTAGATTCTGAGTTTCAGCCTTCAACGCTGACCCATAATAATATTTACAATCGGCCAAAATAAACATTAAGGAATTATATATACATATATTTCTTTTGTGAAATCTTTACTGTTATCTGGAAGCGTTATACGTGAGTAGGTATTACATTTTGGTTTTTTAATTATTTCATGGATTTTTTAAATTGCAACCCCCCGTTGAGGGTATGCACTACAACTAATTTGAGTGCGCTCTTTTTAATGAGGTAATCAGTTTTTAATTATAATTAGTAGTTTTTGATTCAACGGGGGTGTCTCGGTATAGCGAGTCCTCGACAGTTTTTGACATACGTGTTCACGTTAAAAGACTCGCTCGGCAGAGTCTTTGAGGACTCTGAATACAGAGTCCAGGACTCTGCCGACCGTGGCTATGCTCTTACTGCACTACCACTACCACCACCATCAACAGCACAGGTTCATCTACTACTGTACCAGTAATAAAGCATTGTCGATATACTTTCCATATGACATGAAATCATTACAAAACAAAACTCAACATGTGTGCATGTGCATTCAGCATGCATTGGCATTTTAGACATTAAAAGCTAAAGCTCACGCTATATCTGTCAACTCCTACATACATATATTTAGTGTTTATTAAATGTTGAGCATTTAAGAGTAATTAGTCAGAGAAACGTCAAATGCAACCAGAACACGTATAAGATATTTAGCTGTTGTTTGTTGTCTTAAAGAATAGGGTCGGTTATGTTTATAGTTTTTAGCTGTTTTATATTATTCCACGTCACGTCGCCACGCCGGGACTAGGTGTAATTAGTAGACGAGAAATAAAGCAAAAAATTAAGTTACAATAGTCAGAAGATAAGATCATAATAGTCTCAACAATTTAATTAAGAAATTGCTTTTTGTTCGGACGTGTACGTAGTTGTTTAATAAAGTCGGTAGAAAATATACGGAAGCCAAAATGAATGCTCATATGATGCAAGAAATAGCTAATAGCTTACGATGGATAAACTTTCCGAACAATGCGCAGGATGTTCTGCAAAAATTAGGTATGATTGTACAATTATACTCCCTTCCCCCTAAATCTATATACTTCATGAGGCACTGACTGACCTGACAGACAGGCACTAGAGCGTGTCAGATGATATAGATCATTGATCATTTATATTTTAACTTTTCGGTATTTTTTTTGTCATAGAGCACTTTTATTTCACCTGCAAAGCAAATGGCATGTTATGGAATCCGGAAGTATTCATTGAGCTAATTAACCCCTTCGTTTACAACGTTTTGGATGGTCGTGATCTCAAAAGAACGGTAAAATTAAAATGACAAGCAATTTCTGGATATGATGCACGTTTTAAACAATGTGTTTTTAAAATGTTTTAATGTTTTATGTCTACTTCCAGAAATTGAGTGCAGTTCAGCAGTTACAACTTGCTGACATCATTTTGGAGTACTTATCAATTCCTCGAGAGGACAATGATAGACTTGCTTTATTCAACAGCATATTTTACTCTATAAACTTCCAAAGTAAGTTGTGTCATAATGAGCTGAGTATTGATATTGATTATTTCATCGTGTCAATTTTTTGTTCTAAAATGAATATTCATTGTGAAATTACAGAAGGAGACGTTCCTCTTCGAATTCTGGGACTAGTTGGTTCCTTGGCTGTAGCCTTTCGAAAGCTTGAAATATTACAGTGTCTGGCATTATGGATGTCGGTAATTAATTAACATTATATGCATTATATATAAATATAGCCAGTAATATACAACGTGAAGCTGTACTATGATTAACTTTTATGTATGATTAAGGTTTATCATCTATTTCATATAATATTTATGACTGTTTTTTACAGACTGCTGGATTGGAAAATCCTTCCGTACTCTCCATCGCTTCAGATCTATCTAGAGACTTTGTTACTGACGAATTCCCTGAGAAGTATAATTACTTACCTCAGAAGGCATACCTATTCACTGCTGTATTTTTAATTGCGATAGGCAAAGCGCATAAAGTTACTCGTAAGTTCCAATACTCTGTTGTATGTACCTATTTGGTAAAAAGTGCAATTGCACAGATAACTAAAGTTCTATAACGATTGATAATACATAGATCTTCTTATATTCTATTATAGCACCTCCTCCAAAACTGATAAACCAAGTTACAATTTGGATTGAAGCAACTCCCCGTGTGTGTTTCATCCCACCGCAGTCCGCAGTATTCGGTACATCATATTTCTTCAATCTCATTTGACTAATTTTCCCAATTATGGAAATTGGTTGACATGTACCGTTGTTTTATTTCATTCAACAGATTTGTTCAGATGGTGCATCCAGTCATCCTCTCAGGAAAACCAGCAGGACAAATCCAGATTGCACTTAGCACTCATGCAGGCTATTGACAGGGCAGGAAAAGGAGCCCAACTTCAGGTTATTCCCCATATCATGACCTTGATTCAAGAATTACGTGTTAAAAGAGAACTTGTGGCCAGCAACAATAACGAGGCAGTGGTTACGCCAGCTACAGTAGAACGTGGAGTGGACATGTTATTCCAAATCATTCAAATGCTCATTGCTGCTGAATGTCTGGATCGGAATGAAATTCGTAAGTTGACAGTGTGAAAGTGAAAAGATGAAAAAAATATATGCATAATTTGGTTTGTACTTTTTAAAGTAAAATATCTGTGTGTATGTACTTCTAGATCCCATATTTGAATCCAGCGAAGAAGCACTTCTGCCACGTACTGAGTTGTATGAGTTGATGAAGAGCCTTTACTTCAGATGACAAAAGGAGACTGTTTTACAAATAACAAATTAAGAATAACGTAGGATCTTGACATGACTGCTAACGTTATGTATATAATTTATGGCAACTCATTCATTATCCTAAAGATAGAAAAGGTCAATGTGTGAATTTTGTGTCACACGTGCCCGACCCAACATTTTGTACTGTTGAAATAAAATATTTTACACAATGAGAACGTAAAACAACAGCCAATTTTTTTTCTTAACTTATAAGCAATGCGACGTATTCAACAATACTTGCCAGGCCGAGAGATCATAGAACAATGTACTGGAATAGCTAATGTCACGACGTGGTGTAGAATGAATATCCATTTTCAAAGTAGCATGGTTGAGGTGGGGAAGGGTAGTCAAGTTTGTACTACACGACCTTGGAAGAGGCGAGGGTATAAATAAAACCCATTGCAACAATTCCCGTAGGAGTCAGTCTGGTGAAACTGGTACTGCTCGTCACATCAATTTTTTCCAGTTTCTAGTGTCTACCAACGGAATTTTCCCATCCTCATCATGGGGGAACATCCATCAGGGAGTAAAATCCCTGCAACTTTTGGAAAGAAGGTTAATTTTTCTAGAAAAAATGTGATTACAGCAGTGCTGTTGTTTGCTGCTGCGCTGCCAGCAGTGAAGCCAACACCGGTGTATCCTTCGAGTAAGTTGTTACCCGATTTTTTATGGGAGAAGTTTCACGTTTTTAGTTTCCTAGAATTTGTGAAAAAGTTTTTTTTGTGAATTTCTGTGTTCTCATTTGTTGCTTATTTTGTTCTTTCTTTGAAGATTATGGATATCAACCAGCATACGAGCCCAGCTATAGTCCGGCACCATCTTATGAACCTACTTATAGTACCCCGGAATATTATAGTCCTGCACCATCTTATAGTCCACCCGTTTATCAGCCAGCACCTTACTACAGCCCGGCACCAAGCTACAATCCACCTAGCTATAATCCGCCAAGCTATAGTCCACCTGCGTACAGCCCACCGAGCTATTCTCCACCTAGCTATAGTCCGCCCAGTTACAGTCCACCTGCTTACAGTCCACCTGCATACTCACCACCAGCGTATTATCCAGAACCTACTTATTATCAACCTCCCCAATATTATCAAGAATATGATAATTATGATGCTATTACTGTAAGTAATTTTGTTTTTATGCATTTTAAAATAAGCAAACGATTAGTTATCCGAAGGCGTTTTTGTGTAATTAAAAATTGATTGGAACATTTTATCTATTTCTTTGCAGTATCAAGAATTAAATACTTCTATACACTGTGGTGTGATACCTACTACCAATGATGAACTGTACGGCAATTCTGATGTTTCTCCTTTTGGAAAATATCCTTTCATTGTTATTATCGAAGATGAGTATTATGTAAGTCCATATTCCTACGATTTAACTTTAAATTACGCTCTGAAAAGGGGTGAAATTATGATTTAATTTGCGTAATATTTTTTGTCCACAGAACTTTGTCTGTCAAGGTGTCATGATTCACTGGCGATATGTGCTGACTTCGGCTTCCTGTATCTACGGTTCAATCGACAACTACCGAGTTCGTTACGGAGACTGGGATGTCCTCACCGACTACAATGAATATGAACCTTATAAGAACTTCAACGCCAGAATTTGTGAGTCATACCCTGTGTCCTACGATTCTGCGATGTCGAGCTATTCCTACGGCGGAAACAACGCAGAACTATTGCTGCTCGTGACCAATTTCCCAGACCTTGTCGGCGATAAGTACCCTCATGTTGGCACTGTTTGCCTTCCTCAATATTATCAGTCCTACTATCCTAGCTACTCCCCACCAAGCTACTCACCACCATCTTACTCACCACCAAGCTATAGTCCTCCAAGTTATCCTAGCTACAGCCCACCAGCTTATTCACCTCCATCTTACAGTCCACCATCCTACAGTCCACCTGCATATTCTCCGCCATCTTACAGTCCACCTGCTTATTCACCACCAGCTTACAGTCCCCCCGCCTATTCACCTCCAAGCTATTACTCACCCCCCAGCTACTCTTATCCAGCATCTGAGTGCTACGTTGTTGGCTGGTATGGTTCTCCAACAACTGAGTTGAAAAACGTAAGTTCTTTTTCAACATTTCATATATATTTAATTATTGATTTTTACGCAAATCTTATTTTAATTTGTCTAAATCCGAATTTAGCATCCCCAACCCGTCGAGTTGCAAGAGGTGTACCCAAGTTACTCCAGCTATGGTTATGGC
>JAQFZG010002019.1:0-18286 GCA_034695465.1 Entomobrya nicoleti
TCTGATCTATTTGCTATGTAATCGGATGCGGGAGACAGAGAGCTTTAAAGTTTAGGTGCTGGAGAAGCTCTGGTGGGTGCTGCTGTTGTCCTGTCTTTGGTCTTTGGGATTGCATTGGGTTGGGAATTTGGGACTAACCTTCAATGTCAAATTTAATCATCTGCTTTCACATGTAAACAGTAAACAAGCCGTTTTGTTTGGGAAAAATATTCTTCAATATGCATGTGAGCGTGCGTTTCGTGAGTGAGCATGATTGATTGAAATTTTAAGCTAACTAATAAATCGTTAATTAGTTTAGAACTGTTTAGAAAAGAAGAATTTAATGAAAATGTCAGGTTTTACGGAGAGTGCGCTTGAACGAAAACTTGCTGAACTCAACCAGTCTCAACAATCAATTCAAGGTTTGTCAGTATGGTTAATTCATCACAGGAAGCATCATAATGGGATTGTGAAAATTTGGTACAAGGAATTCCTAAAAGGTAGCTCTTTTTATTTTAATCACTAATCACATAAAAAAAAGTGTGTTGATGTTTCGAATATTATGATATTGATATGATGTGGTTTAAAAATATATTTTTAGCTCAAGAACACAGAAAGCTAACCTTCGTCTATTTGGCTAACGATGTCATCCAGAATAGCCGAAAGAAGGGTGCAGAGTTCGGAAAATCTTTTGCTCCTATTTTGAAAAAGACGTTTGAACACATTGCAAGAATTCCTGCAGAGAAGACAAAGAACTGCATCCTCAGAATATTGAAGATTTGGGAAGATAGAGCAATTTATGAAGTCAACTTAATCAAAGACTTTGAGAGCTCGTATAGGAAAGCCTGGAACGACTTGCATGGCTCCGATTTTCAAGAACTTTTGCAAGATGAAGGAGGCAAGACACCGCCAGAACCTAGCACCAGCTCCAAATCAAAAAGTAAAGGTACACTGTCGAAATTATATAAAAATTGATGCATATTTTCTTTTATGGTGGCTAATTTGTAAAAATGTAAGTAAACTGGATTTTGATTGATTTGATCTTTTAGAAAGTAAAAAGGATAGGTCGGATCGGAAACACAGACGTTCTCATTCTCACTCTGAAGGAGGTGGAGGAGGAGAGGTTCCTCATAAACGTAGCAGGTCGAAGAAAGAAGAACTTGAGACAGCATTAAGGAAACGGAATATGGAGGCAACAAATACAATGGAAGAATGGGAAGTTGATGGTGTAGCTCAACTGGAAATAAAATTATCACCTAGTCCATACAAGGAGACGCCAACAGAAGACGATCTTCTTCAGATGATTAAAGTAATTGCTTAAATTAAGATGACATCTATTTTTCATGTTATGGGATTTTTAACTTGTGATAGTGCTCATTCAGTTTCATGTACCAATCCTTTTTCTATGTAGGACTTAGACAAGATGCCTAGCACTGACGCAGTTACTCGGGGCAAAATTGCAAACCTTCCCCCAGAAGTTTCGGATGTGGCAGGTGTAGATGAAATATGTATAGACTCTGATGTTTCAAGGGTACTTCAAAAAAAAGTCAAATCAGCTGCAGATCTTCTCCACGATTATAATGGGAAACTTGACTTGGAACTGGAAGATAGAAAAAAGGCATCAATGAGACTGCAAGATTTTATTCATTTTCAAAAAGATTTGTTAACTCAGGCTGAACATCGACTGGAGGTGAGTTCCCTGAAAAAAGTGTATTGCGTGCACATATTATGTATCATTGCTACTCTTTGACCTAACATGCATATTATTGTTGTGTTGATTTACAGGAGCATCAAAATCATTTAAAAGTACTATCAAAAAAATTTGAAGACATGAAAGCGCACGTTGTAAGTATGCCTGATCTAACTAAACTTCCATCTGTACATGATGGTCTAGCTCCGTTACCCAGCGCTGGGGATTTATTCAATGTTTGAATTTCTGACCAGAACTTCGTAAGGCTGGAAAATTTGAATGAGTTGAGAAATCGAATTTGAAATATTTATTTCAACCTTTATGATTGTAAAATGTGCAATGACGGCATCAGGGTTTATGACTATGTTATCCGTTACGTTGTTTAAAGTCTTAAAGAATAAAATCGTTTTCAGTCGCTTTCTGTTTCATAGTTAAGCTTTTGTTTTGAACGACAAGAAAATTTATTATAGTTCAGAAAAACATGTACATTAATATAAAAATTAACAACAAACTGGCAGATTTATAAAATAATTCATAGCGATATATTTTGAGAATTGATTGTCCCTCAGTAATTTGTTTGTAATTTTATGCATGGCTTGTTTCGATTATATACAATGCATGTGGAAAATTGATGAGATCACAGTAAAAAACGCAAAATTATAGTTTAACATAATAAAAATTGAACTCTTTCTTCTTTGTTTCATGCCTCAAACACTAATGCAATGGAATCAATTTCATAAAAGTTAATTGGCAGCGCTTCGTCATAAGTCATAGTTGTATTCATTGACGAGGCGTATAAGGTTTTTTTGTCGATGAGTTGTATTCCATGAAGGACGAACAGATAGGCTGCTTAGAAATCGCAAATGTATGATATGGCATATGGCTACTCAATCCCATCTTTAAAGAAAGGTTAGCAAGCGGCAAGCGTTTGACTGACTATGACTTCTTAATCCATTCAGATTGGTCGGCTTCATCTAGTCTTTTAGACAGGAATGATATTTGCTTTGTAAGAAGCTGTAAATCCCGATCCGTTTTTAATTGCATGGTTTCTGGATTGACCACGGTTTCTAAAGACGAAATCCGGGACTCAAGTCGGAAATATTTCTCTCGTATTAGATCTTTGGTTACATTTCCATCACTCTTGGACGCTTGTGGTTTCACTAGACAAAAATGTAAAACAAAAAGTATTACAATTAAAATACATACAGTAAACTAACTACTTCTTATTCTTGTGTGGCAATTTACCATTTTGATTGGGACGAAAAACCTTTATCTCCAAACTCGGGCATTTTTGAATTAATGACCAAGGAACTAAATGCCCTTCATAGTACACTTTGATAATAGAATCCTTGGGTAGTTCAAACTGCCTTATGCACGCTTCCCGGTCCATAGGCCATACTGCAGAATCTCGTAAAATCTCGGTACATTCGTCCATATTTTCCAGCGTCACGTCGTTGGGGTCAACTTCGTTCTCGTCATGTACTTTTGCTAAATCATGTCGCACCAGTTTGATTTCTTTCTTTACCCCTTCCATTGTACTGACACGACACGCGTTTTCAGGTGACACGCACTGCGCTGAACAGGTTAAACTTGAATTCAATTCAGCTATAGAGTATAATAGAATGAAATTGTCTTCGTAAGGTGTAAGGACTAAGGACCACACTTCAAAAAAATTAAGGATAAATCAATTTTGAATTAATAGGATGACCACGGCCATTACCACCTGCTGGCGTGTGTGAAATGGAATGTGAGCATGTGAGTACAATTTAGTACAGCAAAAAACACGAGCAAGATGATGTACTATACTTATATTACATCAATTACCAGTTCTAATCATTGAGATCAATGTGTGTGTGTCGCTGCCCCAGCAGCGCTTTAAATATGTCGCTGCGCTGCTTGCTGGTATTGTTGAATTGCAAAGAAAAATTACTTGCTTTTAGTACACTGGACTGTTCATGTACTGACTGACTGACTGGATAGCTAGCTAGCTGTAGATGTCTTATTACCGTGTATGTAAAATGTTTTTCAGCCCTTCTTCGCTTCAGTTTCAGTGCTTTCTTTTTGCTTTCATTTCATATTACTTCCATTTTAATTCCTTTATCAAACTCTTGAGACATCATCATGAGAGATGATATTTATGCACAGCAACTTTTTTTTTATTGATTTGCACACTTTCAGTGTACTTGGCGTACCTACCTGCTTCGTAGAGTGGGTAGATGTGGATGTGGGATATAATATTGAATAGATAGCGAAGGTATTGTAGTGAATGTACTTAAATTGCAAAATGTACTGTACATCTTCATGAAGTATTAAGTTTCCTTAAAAAATAGTTCAAAACTTTATACAATTTCGTGCAATCTTCCCTTTTCTCCTTTCCCCAGAAAAAAAACAAAGAAAGGGATAACTATTTGACACGCAAGTGTGTCGTGTTATATTTTGATTTCAATTCATTTCATTTCACAATGCTTTCTTGATGAATTTCAGTATCACGCAAAATCAATGCAAAATGGCAGTTAATCTTCTCGTATGAAAATTGGGTTTGTTTTGATATAATTTTATAACTTTCCCATCATAAAATTTCCCATTTGCCATAATTTAATGGCCAGCAGCATGCCAGCCAGAAAAAATCACATCATTATATCGATTTTTAAACTTTAAACTCATAAAAAAGCCAATCAACAGAAAATAGCTTTGTTTTTGTTATTTTAATCTGGCCATAAACTTTAATTACATAAGTATGTTATGTAGTACGTCGTACTGACTGACTGTGATACTTGTACCATTCGACCTGGATCGTGTATTTCCGCGTGTGTGGAATTGATGCGAAAATGAAGAGAGGAAGACCAGTTGCATGTATTTTTCTTGCACTTTTCCACCACACACTCCTCCATCCTTTCCCGAATATATCGTCAATTTTGCAGAATCTGCGTTGCCAACTTCTTGTTTTTCTCATCATAAAAATGTTGCATGCTTTCATTTCATACAGGGTGACATTTTCCAACATAAAAATATATATTTTTTAAGAAGGAAAAAAAATGCTTTTAAGAGCTATGTTCACTGTATAATTATAATTATTAGACTGGATTTCCTCTCCAGCAAACACACAAACTACTTGCTGGTCTGCTGGACACAGAAATTCATCAACAGTGACCACCGGCCAGTGAATCATAAGACAACTAACAATTTTGTATAGCATTCATTCGTATTACATTTTGCATGTAATATTTTGCACCCTGTAGCGTAAAACAATGTATATTTTTATCTATCATCTTCTTTATCCATTTTCATTCTACGAAGTAAAGTAAGCTCTGTATTTAGAGAGAAAAAAATCCGTAATATAAATGCATCGTGTTCGTGGATGAGCATATGACTTGATAAATACGAGTACTGTACTACAAAGATGTAATACAAAAAGGTGTATGGAAATGTAGGTGAAAAAGTGTAAATAAACAAATACGCTTTGATTATAACGTTCCAACAAAGTAACGCGAACAAAAAGCATTTTTTACCCTTTTTAAAGATAGATGATAGATCAAGATTGAAAATCAGTGATGAAATGGAAGATGGAGATGATGTAAAACGTTTAATTACGTAACTTTAAGTGGAGCATCGTAATATTATTTCCCTCAATTCATGACATGTATTACAAGTATTAATCAAGTTTAGGCTGATAATAATTAAGTCAAGTTAATTGGCTACAAACATTCTTTGTTTGATGGTGGAATTGAGGGACAGGCGGACAGACAGACTTTGAAACCTCATTGTTTTGCAAGTTGATAACAAGTCGCAGTACGTCAAGACAGCACAGCAACCACATCGAGAAATGCAATGCACTGCAATTCGAGCGAGGCGCAGCGCAAGGCAGGTTTAGCTGAAGTTTTAAAGGCATAAAATATAACAGAATGCGAAAATGCAGTTGTACTTTCTTTCATTTCAATGTTTAAAAATCGGTCAGTCAGTCAGGTCACCACCACAATCGCCATTTGCATAGCTTGAGTGTTGATTATAGATCATCAAACCCATAAAAGGCCGTCCGCCACAAGTGAGTTATGATGGGAAATTGAGATGACAGTGTCACGAGAAATTGCATTGTAACATTTTTACTGCGCCTTAGACAACTTGTGCCCTACAGACAGACACAGACAATTCATTGGCAATTGAGCGCATCAGTGATTGATGATTGATGGTATTAGGAAATTCTCTGGGGAATCTTATCATTGTAGCAGTTAATTACTAAAAATGTTCAATGTTAATTGCCTTATATGAGGATTAGTTGAGAATAAGCAAGTTTAAGGTTACACTACCAGTCTGACAGTTTATAGCTTTTAACAGATGTCAAGTTGATAATTTTTGAGGCAGTGGCCAATTTTTTTTGGATTGAAACGCGTGTACCTGTTTGGTTTGGATTAGTAGTTGAAGCTTTTGTGAATCGGAAGGAAGAGGAAGGGTTAAGGGTAGCAGTTTAGCCGGACAAAAAGGATCAGAATAGAATCATGGGAGGGGCAGTGAGCTCAGGGGAATCAAATGATGATTTGATAGATAACTTGCTTGAAGCTGACTACATTAAGGTATTTGAAGAAAAAACATTGCTACTTTTGCAGTTATATTTCAATGGGGTGTCATGAACTTTAACCTTGTGATTCATTTTTATAGTCGCCTCTGATAGAGCGAGTTTTCCGAGCCGTGGATAGGGCATTCTATTACACTGAAGCGTACAAGCAGAACGCTTACAAGGACCTGGCATGGAAGGATGGCAATTTACATTTGTCAGCGCCATGCATCTACTCTGAAGTACTTGAGAATCTGGATTTGCAGCCTGGAATGTGCTTTTTGAACGTTGGATCCGGAACTGGATATTTTTCTACAATGTGTGGCTTAATTTTGGGAAAGACTGGCGTCAATCATGGCATTGAGTTGTATCCAGATGTAGTAAACTATGCACGGTAAGTATTTATACCTATTATGATATAAGTTTTTACACATTAGAAAAGATACAATTTTTGAGTTGCGTGAACTTTGTTTGTTTTTATTTGTCTGTTGTAGTTTTAAACTGGACGAGTTTCAACGAACTTCGTCTGCTATAGACGAATTCGACTTTTGTCTACCTGAGTTCACCGTTGGTAATTGCTTGGATGCCATTCCAACTTCAAAACGATATGACAGGATTTACTGTGGAGCTGCAGCAAGTACCGAGTACGTTGGCGTCATTGTTGACATGCTCAAGGTTAGTTCATTAATATGTTTCATATTCATTTTTACATAGCAGTAAAGCTTACTGAAATGAATTTAATGAAACTCGTGTTGTGGTTCCAGATTGGTGGGATATGTGTTGTTCCTGTCGGTGATTCGCTTATCCAGATCACACGTATTGAAGAGAAAAAAGACGAAAGAAAAGTATTGTTACCTGTTTCATTTGCAAATCTTATTTCACCCAAACAAGATAACAAACCAAGAATTGCTGTTGAATTACGTAAGCTATGAATTAAGAATAGTGTATGATATTATCATTGTATTCACAATTTCACATACCTTGTATTGAGTTGAATGAAAATTCATTTTATATTTGCGGTTTCAGCGGAATGGAGTCCGAAGACGTTGACAGAGTTGTGCCGTTCCGAAATTCGGAAAACTATCCGGCAAACCATTAACTATCCAGAGCCCAAGTGTTTTGCTGAAGAAAATCGAAAGAAAAAACGAAAACGACGCCAGGAACGCCGAAGGGCAAGTAGATTAGTTGTTGTCCAGCGTCGTCGTTCCGGGTAAGTATTTGTAGTTATTCAGTTATTCAACTTTTGAACCGAAAAATTACATACTTGAATATTTTATTAATTATTACTTATATACATCATATTGGTTTCAGAAGTGACGTTAATGGTGAGAATGGATTTGTGGCGATCGCTTACTCAATGAGTAGTAACAGTTCTGACGAAGATAGGAATCAGGATGGCGAACGTAATGAAAGCGAACAGTTATGTGATGGCGAATCTAGGGATTCTGGCAACCCAGTGAACGATGAAGATTCTGGCCAGGAAGACGTAAATGATGATGATGTCGATATCGTAATGGATGCTCAAGAAGGAGCCCAGTCTCAATCAAGTAACGGCACTTCAAGCACAAACGAGTCTGCAGGGACCAATGCTACTGGTCTACAAGGACCAAGTCCATCAGAAGTTGTGGGAAACGGAACCAGTTCAAGTAATGGAAATGGAGTTGCAGTAGTTTCTGGATCATGTTCCGTGTATTCAGTGATCAATGGCAATAAAAAAGTTGCCGAAGAAAATAATCGAAGAGAGGGCGCCCGTCGACCTGAAAGGCGAAGTGCAAGTGCTGCTGTTCCTCCCAGAGGTCGGGTTACAGTAGCGGCTCCTCGTTCAGCCAGGAACGGGAGAAATTACACAACTGGAGCTGAATCATTGCTGGGTAGAATTAGAGAATTGGTTAGAGCCCGTCAGCAGGATCTGGAGTCAATGCGACGACAATTTCAGCGGAACAACAGTGATACTGAACATAGCAGAAGTCGATCAGCAAGTGGGAGAGAAGATAGTAACAGTGATGACGCTACGAGCAGAAGGACTGAACACGTCAGTAATGGAAACCGTAATGTGGAGCCATTAGATACTGAAACTTCTTCGTCAGATAGCTCACCGCCTGCTTCTGCTACTAGTTCCTCTTCTGATGATGAAGTCAATGTGGAAACTCAGAAAGAAGGTGGAAAAAAGAGATGCAGAAATGAATCGGGCGAGAAAGTTTCTGAGAAGGAGCCCAAACCGGATCCATTGTTAATCAACCCTTGTTCAGTACAAATGAGGAAGAAGATAATTAATCTCCCTTTGCCCCCTGCACTTAAAGTGTACTTGAACTATGATCGTAAACTGTACTACTAAAAGAAAAGGTAACGGATACTGGATTCTTGTACATGTGAGAGAGGTTAAATAAGATAACACAATTAATTCATTACATGTAGGAAATGAATAGAAACTATTTCATATTTCAGTTAACTGTAACCTGATAAAATTAGTCGCGTTTCCTGCATGAAATTCCAGGAAATTTTTTCGCAAGTTAACGCCCTGCGATTTACAACTTAATATGATTATGAATATAATTTTAGTATTTAGGTGCGTAAAAGAAAAGATTGTTACAAGGTCAGTAAAATTGAAGGTGCTGATATTTGGCGTGAAGGCGTGATTAAATAAACAAATCACGAATACACGGAATACATTGCATTGAATATTGAAATGGTTAAGCTAATCTATTGTAAATGTACCTATTAATGGCAATTTGGAATGATCAAGTTTAGTGTTCACCTGAGATGTGAAAAATTTGCAAATGTGAACGCGTGGGTGAAATTCTTGGAATGGAATATCTTTTTCAAGAATGATCAAACTTGAATGTCATGAGAAATCTAGAATTCAATAGGATACACTATAAAAATCAATTAATGTAATGCTGGAGCTTGACTTATTTAGGTTTGATCCAGTATACGAGTACGAGTGTATCAAAGATTGTAGTTGTAGTCTGTAATGTTAAATGATTGTAAAATCATAAATGCAATTTGATTAGTCGTTGTACGCATGTATCGATAAATTTATTATTATATTATCAAGATATTTATACGTTAAATAAATGAAATCGCATTATACGTAACGAATCAGTCGTCTAAAGTCACGTGTGATTTATTTTCCCAGGTCACTAAGTTAAATAAATTCCATTAGAAATCACAGTACCAGGTTTTACGAAAACGAAACCTATCCACTAAAGGACTTATTAATACAATTTCAATACTGAAACAAACAGGTATTTTTATAATTTGAACTATCACATTATATATTTAACATAATATTGATGTACTAATACTTAAGATATCTTAATAGAAAAATATGTACATACATTACAACGTTTAACACTTCATTATAGCAATCCATTATGACGCTAATTATAAATGTACTAGTTCCTGTTATTGCTCCCCTGCATATTCCATAGCCGATGATATAGTCCTTGTTTTTGAAGAAGTTCGTCATGTGTCCCAGACTCATGAACTTCCCCATGATTAATTACAATGATTTTATCTACATTCTGAATTGATGAAAGTCTGTGGGCAATAGTTATTGAGGTCCTCCCACTACTTGCTTCGTCCAAAGCAGCTTGAACAACCGCTTCACTCTCCGTATCTAAAGCTGATGTGGCTTCGTCTAATAGTAATATCTAAATGTAATAAGAGGGATTTCATTTTTAACTGAACCAATTCATACTTTATTTAAACTAGTGGATAGTCAATGAAGCTGAAACGTATTTTACCTTAGGATTGCGGACAAGTGCACGAGCAATAGCAACTCTGTTTAGAAATAAGATACGAAAGTATTAGGTATGCCGTAAAGAGTCAAATTATCCTTACAAAGATCTTGGTAAAAATTAATACCTTTGTTTCTGTCCACCGCTAAGCTGAGTTCCCATTTCACCAACACGAGTTTCGTAACCCTTTAAATTGTTTAAAAAATATTTATGAATATGTTATGGGTAATTTCAATTTCTGTTTTCCTAATCCTGCTACACATCACCATTAAGTGTTTAAAAACTATGTATACAATAATCTCACCGCTGGTAAGGCAGCAATAAAGCTGTGGATGTTTGCCATTTTAGCTGAATTAATGATTTCTTCCATCGTCACACTTCTACTGTTGTCTCCGTATGCAATGTTTTGGGCGATTGTCCTATCAAACAAAGCAGGTTCTTGGGCAACAATGGCCATTTGGGATCGTAAGGAATCCACCTGAAGTGCAGCAATGTCTTGGTTGTCTAATCTCTGTTTAAATAAGTATACATCTCATTTAAAGTAAACAATCTAATGAAAATACTCATTCATATTCATTCTTATTCTATCCTATCATTTCTTACCACTTTGCCTGTTATAGGATCATAAAATCTCAAGATAAGTTGCACGGTGGTACTTTTACCACAACCACTAGGACCTAAAGGAACATGCAAAAAAGCGCATTTTAATAGAAACTCATTAAAATACAAGCATAATGTAAAAATACATGAAGGAAGGGGCACTTACCAACTAAAGCTATGGATGTTCCAGGTTGCACTTCCATGGACAAACTTTTCAAGATTTTTGCACTTGGTCGGGTTGGGTAATGGAAAGCGATTTGCTCAAATTTGACGGATCCTGTGGAACTTCTCTATAAAAGTTTGAAATTAAAACACAAATTTACAGTGCATGCCTAAAAAATGTACCACATCAAAAATACTCATATATCATCGCTCAAACTTACAATCTGAAGCCCAACTCCTGGCGAATTTTCAATCTTCGGTCTTCTGTCCAACAATGCTAAGATTCTAGCTCCAGATATTTTGGCTTTGTTGTAATTTGGTGCAAATGCTAGCGACTGTCCAATCATCATAGTTCCAAAAATTAAAGCTTCTCCAACCCTAAAGATACACGTAGACTATTATGTCAAGCAGTTCGCAAAATTGTACTCTAACAATCATAGTGAAGAGGTAGGCTTACTTAAACACGTCTCCATACGGCATTCCTTCATTTTCTACTAACCAACCACCGTAGTAGTTTACAGCAGCATATGCAAAGAATGGAACTGATTGAGAAAATCCAAAAATGAAGCCTCGTAAAAGGTTGATATTCATGGCTTGCCTGTTGACAACACAGAAATATGTGAGTAAAAATTCATATGAAAGATAATGATAGCAAGAAGTACAATAAATTCTAATAAAAACCTACTTATGGGACTTTGCCAACAAGTCTCTGTACATTTTGACAAACGAACGCTCTTTACATAAACTTGCAACTGTTCGAATGTTTGATACTGCTTGCACTGCGATTTTACTGGATTCTTCAACCGCTTTCTTTTCACCAATATTTTGTCCAAAAAGCAGCAACCCTTGAAAGTAGGTTGCGACAATTACAACTGGAACAAAGGCCAGTGCCACTGCCCCCAATTTTGGTTTGTAATACATAGCCAAACTAATAGCAATGATGATTGTTGACAGTGATTGAACAATTGTTCCTACTCTACTTCCAGTGGCCTGTAAATCATGAAATTAATACTATAAGCCTGTGTCAACTAAATAAAATTGCATGGTACTTGTATTTAACATCTTCAGTCTCAACTTACCCCTTGCACAGAAGCTGCATCACCGGACAATCGTGCCAGCAAAGATCCGATATTATTTAGAGGTTCATCAAACCATCCAAGCTCTTGACGAAGCATGGCAGCAAAAGAAAGCTTCCTGAGTCTCTGCGTTAAAGCTTCTCCAGCCAAACTGAACATGAAAAGTTGGAGGAACATGGATACTCCGGCCAATAAACCAATACCAAGGAAAGCTAAGGCATACATGTTGGCTGAACTTTGTGCTTTCTTTTCATCCGGTTCGGATAAAGTTTGAAGCACGTCTCCAAAAATGATTGCGTAAACTGGCATAACGGATCCTAACATACAAGAAAATCACAATTAATAAGCCATTTCAAATATCGTTATGTTAATGGTTATTTAATATAATATTTTAAACCTTGAATAGCAGCGGAAATTGTTCCAATCAAAATCAATGGCCATTCAGAAATATTTAGCTTCATTAAACGTCTTAAAGGTGCCTGCTTAGCTAATTCCTTTTCCTGTAAATATGCAACGTTAATGTATTATTGGATTGAAATTTAGAATCACTATTAAAGGAAAACTTGGAAATCATTATTTTCGGGTTAGATCACTTACTGACAATGAATCTTCACCAGATACGATCACAGGTGCTAT
Organism: Entomobrya nicoleti; assembly: GCA_034695465.1. Taxonomy (NCBI): domain Eukaryota; kingdom Metazoa; phylum Arthropoda; class Collembola; order Entomobryomorpha; family Entomobryidae; genus Entomobrya; species Entomobrya nicoleti. Next base: position 12,433 of record JAQFZG010002019.1, read on the forward strand.
TGTCTCATCTTCTATAGATCCGACACTTCCTCTTTCTGTATTATACATGCTTGATCGCTTGTACTCCTCTAATTCACCCTTGTTCTCTTCTTCAATATCTTCTAGATCTTCGCCGCGACCATGCATTTGCGCTAAAACCAGAGCATGATAAAGACCCTTCTGTTTAATCAGTTCGTGATGAGTTCCCTTTTCTTGGACTTGGCCATTGTTGATAGCTACAACTACGTCTGCGTTTCGGATTGTAGTCAAGCGATGAGCTACAATTAAAGTGGTTCTCCCTTGTCTGGCATTATCCAAAGCAGCTTGTACGATGGCTTCAGATTGGGTGTCCAAGGCGGAAGTGGCTTCATCCAATAGCAAGATTGCTGGGTTTCGTACCAAAGCACGAGCAATTGCAATACGCTGTTTCTGACCACCTACAATTTTTTAAATAGAATTTCATGACAGGTTGAATAAACAATCGACTGGAATGCAAAGAGATAAAAGTTTACCTGACAAAGCAGCACCACGATCACCGACAAGTGTTTCGTATTTCTGTTCATGAAAAAATGCACAATTAGACACATGATAGGAAAATACATTCAATGTATGATAGGAAACCGCAAAGCTCTACTTACATTCGGCAATTTCGAAATAAAATAATGTGCATTTGACTGCCTGCAAGCCTCTTCGATTTCCTTTTGGGTCACATCGTTCCTACCATATCTAATATTTTCTGCGATTGTAGTATTGAACAATATGGGCTCTTGACTGACCACTCCGATTTGGGATCTGAGCCATCCAATGTGCAAATCTTTGATGTCTTCACCATCCAAAGACACCTTTATAGACGAACGTAGTTTTTAAAGACAATTATTTCTTTTGCTTTTATGTAAGGATCTTAAAATAATCAATGCTATAGAGCTCGTACCAAACCAGACAATGGATCATAAAATCTCTGGAGAAGTTGAATACATGTAGATTTCCCACACCCTGAATGACCTACCAGCGCTACAGTTTGTCCGGGCTCAACATCTAAATTAAACTTTTTTAGAATCTGTGAAAAACATGAAAAAAAAATTGTCAACGAAAAACAAATTAATAATTGTGCCAATTTATCTTTTTGTGATTAGTTTTAATTAACTTTTCGTTACCTGTATATCCGGGCGAGAAGGATAGCAAAAATCAACGTTTTTAAACTGTATTTTTCCTTTGGCTCTGCCTTGAGGCTTCTTGCCGCTTTCTGAGTAACTGTCAATTTCCGGAATTCTGTCTATTATTTCAAAAATAGTTGCACCTGCGCCTTTTCCTGTTGCAAATGCTTCAAAGTAAGATGCACTTTGACCAATATTGAAAGCACCCATCAAGACACTGAAGAAAACCTGACGTGTGCAATCAAAATAAAATTTGAGTGTCCAAATTTGAGTCATTAAATTATGGAGTAAATTAACAGGCAAAAGTCACATACAATGATCATATTATCTGGACCGTATTCTGGGGCTTCTTCGCCTCCAGAGGTGCATATGGTCTTCCTCCCTTCTAAAATCAATTTGGTTCCGTACCAAAACGCTAAAGCATAACTGGCATAAATGATCAACCACCTGTAGTGTAATTAAATAACGTATTTAAGATTAGCTGACAAGTAATTTTAAACATGTACAACAGCATAACTTTCAACTATTATTAGCAAAATTTTCATACATCAATCCCATTCCAAAGCTGGATACTGCACCTCGTTTCTTCCCAGCAATTTTCGAATCTACTAAACCTTCCTCGTATCTATCTACTTCCTTTTGCGATCCACCGAATGCCATGACTGTTTTTATATTTGTCAGCGCCTCCTGCGCTACATTTCCAGCCTTTGCATAGGATTCTTGTTCTGACGCCGCCACTTTGGACTGTATTCCAGCAACAACACTTGCAGATATAGCAAGGACTGGTGCGGATGATAATACTACCAAAGTCAGTTTCCATCCATGCCAAAAAGCATTTCCCAAGCTTAGAAAACATGTAGCCATGAAGAAAATGCATAGGCCCACTTTCTCCCCTGTTGCCTCTCCAATTTTCATTAAATCTCTGAAATTGTTTTTAATTAAATCACATTTCTATAAAACAAGTACACATTTCCATACGACATATGTAATTATTTTGCTCCAACTTACTCGGAAATTCTTGACACAAAGTTTTTGTCCGTGACTGTATCATACCACCCCACATTTTGTCTCAACAGGGCTTCCAAGTATAATATTCTGAGTCGATATGTCTAAAAATACAGGTAATACCATATTATTACGAACCAATGCCAATATAAAGGTTTCCACATTAAATCAATCATCAATTAGCAAACAATGCAAAGGGACTATACGGCAATTCATTGTAGATTTTTTATATTGTATATCGGCCTTTTAAAATTGGCAACATGTGTACAAACATTGCTAAAACATAATTTTCATCTAATCTTTCACACTAAACTTGGGTGACTGTGTGAGGCAACAACGCAAAAATGTTTCACAAATACATCACATGACAATGCTTGCATGTGCGACTGCAAACTTTGTTTCCCTAACTCATCAAGTCATCAGCATCAGGCAGGCATATCGTGATAGCTCATTGATCATACTTCATTCATTTATCAACTTTTCCAGCTGAAAATGATGTGTGAAATTAATGTGGGATTTACCTGATTTTCGGACACAATATTGAATGATGACACAAAAACGAATCCAAGAATGCATGTCCCGATTCCGATATACACCATTATAAGTGCAAGTTTTGCGATTTCATCTACAAATGCTGATGAATCTTCTTCAATAGGTTCGCTATAAACAAAACATAACATAATAGTCTTTAATAAAATGGTCGTTTGTTAATAGTAAAATTTCAACTTAATTTTCATACAAAATATTGTTTTAATCAGTAAATGAGATAGATAGCATGCAAGCTTCTTTCCAGAGAGTCTACCATCTATAATTTTGCATTATGAAAATTTAAATCTTGTCGCACGTGCCGCTTGGCCATGTATAGTCAATTCTTGTATACAGTATACATATGGCTTGTAGAAAATTTAATTAGCAATAGCATTGCAAAAACCCTAAAATGTACATAAAATGTAATGTGATGTTGTATGTATATAAAAAACGCATCATAAATTACCCTAAGAACTTTCCCATCTATTATACTTATCAAAAAAAGAACATAAGTTCATATGCTGATTGGCAATTTAAAAATATAAAAACGATTGATAAGTACAAGCTACAATGCAAAATCAATATTTGTTTTCCTATTCATCTTGGTAAAAACGAAGGACAAGAGGTGTGTGGACGGACTGACAACTGACGATGAGTCGATGAGTGTAGTAGAGTAATAGAAAAAATGGTCACATCCATTTTTTTATTCAAGTAACATGGATTTTAGTTGATGTTGATAAGATGATACATAGCATAGTATTTTTATAGTATAGTTGTTACTGATGGTACTACAAATTTCTCTTCACACCAAAAAACTAAGCATTCCACATACGGGCAATACCTTTCCTTTCAAAATACTAAATATCCAGGTGTGCAATGTGCATGCACCACACTCAGAAATCAAATAATACGTAAATCGTTAATGTATTATTACGTCAAATGATTCACTATGATTTTTATTCCAGACATTCCAAGTCTGTGTTTACACAAGAAATATATGAGCAACCTCACTACTTTGCTTTGTCTTCTAAGTGCTCTTTGTTTACATTTTATATTAGTCTCTGATGAAGAACACACTTAAGCGTTTTTTTATGAATTGGCGACCGGATTTTATCTGGTAGAATTTGCAACGTCATCAATGCTTCTACATCAGACATCACTAATTAAAACGTTTTTACTTTCTAACGAACGATTTTACAAACAAGCCAAGAAAATTACGTGTTTTCTCAAGTTACCCCTACTGGCTGAATTCTTTAGTAAAATTGACATGCTAAATTCAGTTTATTCGAAGGCAAACATGAAAGCACATGTGACATGACATGATTATGAGTTTTTGATGTGTGTGTGCAATAAAGTTTTTATGTGATGACTTTCTTACATTGTCGTTGGCCAAGGCGTTGTAGATGTTCCTCCTGGAGTTGGGGTCAAATAATTTTGGCAGAAAAGGGCCATATCTTCAGGATTGGTATTTGCATTGCTTACCATTGTTTCGGTAATACGACCAAAATAAATCACCATAAGGGGCATAGACATTCCGGAGCCCATTGCTGCTGCAACTCCGATAAACAAGAGTATTTTATCCAAGGTCGTAGCATAACGAAACTGAAATATAGTAATTAAAAGTGACTTATTAACAAAGCCTTTATTAATCAACAATTTTTGCTCAAATAAATTGATTCTAAAATTTCTACTCACCAATCTAAAATAGGGTACTGGAGGGGCGACAGGTTTTTCAGGCTCTTTTTTCTCATCTTCCCCCTTTTCCCTAGAGCAAGATTGTTGTTTTAAGTTATTTTTATAATTTCAATTTCAACCCATTTACATTGCATGCCCTTTTCCTCCAAATATTGTATACTTACTTTTCCTCCTTTTCTAATTCCAACTTACTAATTTCCTTTTTACTACTTTTCCCTCCCATTGTAATTGCTGTGTTGACGTTGACTAACTGATTTTATAAAGATGGCTAAGCCAAGGCAGGTACTCCTGATTTACGAAAAAGACAGATAATTATAGAATCTACGAAGTAATGTCTAGAGCATCTTGCATGCATAACATAAACGGTAACATTAGAGTCTTTTTCAAATACAAAATGTGAAATAGTGAAAGTGTTCACTCCATAAATTATGCAGTTTAATTAGTACAGATTAAAAATCAATTTTTGCCTTTATACTACAAAAATGTGTACAACTATCAATCATCCAGTTCCCTCAACCATAAAAATAAGGTCATTTGGTTCGTAATAAAATGAACTACCATGATTTTCTTGCTTGCCAAACAGCATGCAAAGATAAGCCAAGAAAAATCAAAATGTATGAAAGTACACGTCTGCAAAGTTATATTATCAACAGCTACTTCAAATTATCATTTCACACATATCAAAATTAAATTACGTTGAATTGAAGGTAACCCTTCAGCATATCATGATTACGATAATCATAACCGTTGGCCAAAATTTAAATTAATTTTGTCGTCACTTGTCACAAGACATTATGTAATTGTTCCATAACGGCTCGTACAAAATGCTTTGCAGCAGCTTTGCTTCGGAAAATTAGCAATGCATGGGAACTTCTCAAACTCAGAATCTAGTCTCGACAATTTAAAATTAAGATTAATATGGTTTTTAAGTTCTGCTGTTTGTTGAAACCCCAAAGAGAGTGGTATGCAGTTTTTCGGAGCCACGACTGTTACAATGACGGTTAGGCTGAACGAGCAATTCCAACAGCTCTACTTCATATGATCCTTAGTATGTTTCATGAAACTGTAACACAAGTTACAAAAACTTGCCTTGATTGTTATTTGAATCCGGAACACGAGACGAGATCGCGGCACTAGCGGCCACAAACACTAAGCACAAAAAAAAATCGAATGGAAATTGGAACTCAAACTAAAAACTAAACGTTAATCCACAATTCGGACGGACAACCAACAGCGCTGGTTGTTCCACGAGCTACTTCAAAAACCATCTGTTCGCTTCAAACCGTAGCGTGGTTCATGTCGTCTGTTGGAACAAACGTTTGCACCGAAACCGACACATAACGTGTTACCGGACCGGGGTACATATTAATAAACCTGACAATACAGGACATAGAAAACTTGCGACTAAGTAGCTTAAGTGCACAGGTTGAATGCCGTTTGTAGTTTTCCCAATAAAATATTTGGAATTCTAATCGCTTTTGGCGCTAAAATGG